>OMLP01012461.1:1421-34180 GCA_900302685.1 Spondyliosoma cantharus
CCCACACACACACACACACACACAGCATTTCCGCATAGCATAACATCAGCTGCGGCTGCTGCAGGGGTCTTGGCTTTCATGCTGTCTTCACCTTTCAGATATATTTTTTGTTTGACCGGGTGGTTCCTCAGGTTAGACGTGTTGCTGTGGTCAGCATTGTATTTCACATTAGAAATATTCTCTGCAACAAGTTCTGAAAAATGTCGCCTTCCTCGCCGCTGCTTTCGGCTCACCATTGTCCCGTCTCACTGCAGGGGTGATGTGATGTCAAGCTCTCTCTGTATTTGTCCGTAAATCCAGTCCCAATCATCTTTATTACGCTCACCCAAATGCACTCTCAGGCACTGAAATTTGGCACAGATCAATTTTGGGTAAATCCCTATCAGGTAGTATTGACAGTCGATAACCAACCTCTAATTTGTTCTCAATCATCAAAATATTTCCACCCCAAAAGAAATAGAAAATAGAAGTCATTTAAGTCATCATGTCTTAAGTCAAGTCAAGTCACTTATCTATCAACCAGCTTCCAGTGCCCTATTTCAGTCCATCACTGATCCCGTGGGGATCAAAGACACAGTGCAGGTCCATTCATTCCTGATGGCTGAAACTGTAATACCTCCCCACAGGTTATAGTTACAGAGCTGTTGACTGAGTGATGTGCTGGCCATGACCCATCACACAAACACCTGGAGGCTTGTGTGTGTGGTTGTGTGTGTATGTGTGTGTGTGTGTGTGAGCGTGAGATAGACTTGTAGGCCTTCTCCTTTCTCGTGCAGCTCAGAGGATCTGGGGACCTTTGGAAAATGGAAAATGTCTGTTCTTTGTCACAGAGGTTATAGACGCCACAGGAATGTCCACCGAGTAAGATCTCCGAGAAACACACATAGTTTGGGACACACTCCAGTGCCATAGACTGTACAGACCCCACAGTGAAGCCTGACAGGTGCACTGTTGACACAGGTACAATAACCCTGTGTTTGCTGTGTACACGTGTTTGTGTGCGTGTGTGCTCGTGTTAACTGATTTCTGCCTCTTCAGTCAGGTGCTGCCCATTAGGGAATGTTCCACGGCGAGCGTACGACTCAGCCAACTCTCTCATTCCCCTCTGTTCTACATTTGGAAGAAAAGTTTAGTCTGTCCCGAGACAGATGGCGACGTTGACGACCACCACAAACAAAAGCTGACAAGCACCAGCGCAGATGTTTACGCCTGCGTGCTGGATTTATGACGCCAGCTACACTTTTTGGATTTGAACACTAAATCGTTCACTGGCTCTCAGATCACTTTGTCTCGCTATGTGCGCAGCTGTCCGTGAAGCGCTGCTCAAACAAACCGCCTCAGCAGCATCTCCCTGTTTATGCCGCCTTCTCCTCCTCTCCCTTGAGAATCTGCACTGAAGTCATGGCAGGCCGCGGTGCAGACAAGATAATGCGAGACACTCATAATTCAAAGGTAATGGCATTTTTTGCTGCTTCATACGCGCCCACGCTAAACCTGTAGTTAGAGCGTCGAGGTTGCGGTTCACAGCCGCTGCTCCCTCTGGAGTCACTCTTCTCAATTTCTCAGAACTTTCTTTGTTTTTGGAGCATTTGTTGTCACTTTTTCATTAAAAATCTGACATCAGGCACAACCCCAACGCTTATTCTCCTCCTGCAGCCCTCCCTTCTCTGGTTTGTGTTTACATGACGACTTCCAAGAAGCTTTGAGTTTTCCCTGCAACCAGCAAAGCAGTGTCTCCTTACTTGACACCTCACGAACAGGAATAAGAACAGTTTCTACTTGTCATGAAGCAGATGGGGTCCCAGTTGGCTTTGCTCCTGTGATAGACTGTAATAAACACATTAACATCTCCGACAGCAGTCTTTCTCTCTGCAACCCTGCATCAGACTCCTCTATTTTGACAAGCACCGCAAGATTGCCCAAATAAATTAAGCACAAGGGTGGCGTCGCACTGACTCTGTGGATGTCCCAGTTTCAAGATCAGAGTGCCTAAAGAAAGGGAGCAGGAACGACACTGTTTATATTCACAGAATATCGTCAGGTCTGTGTGAATAATCAGCTGAAAATGATTTCAAGTAACATCATTTCATGTGATGTGTCAAGTGCACTTATTTTAGTTTGTTGAGCTATAAGTACAAGCTGCAGTGAAAAACACACTCAGTAAACCCGTATATGTATTTAAAGTGGCTTTTTTCTTTTCGCTTAACGACTACAAGGGCCTCGGTAAACACAATGAAGTAGTGACTAGAATTGCATGCTGTAGAGTGCATACCTCGGGCATGAAAACCACCTCGGTACTATATTCCCTGTCGTCAAATTAGCAGCCATCAGTCTCGGATGATGCCATCGGCCTTGCGCCAGCTCTCTCATCACTTCATTGGCTGTGTTCACTGGAAGCTCCTGGCGGACTGGTCAGACAAAGTTGGCTTCATTTGCCGTTATGCTGTTGGCCACAAGAAATGCCAGTCAATATCCTCAACCCTTTCTACCTGATTGTCTTCACGAAAAACATCTAAATATCTTGGAGCAAATAACACTCCGCCTTCCATCTTGAGGGGACTTTAACCAAAGGTTTATGGTGTCCATCCTGGGCTGACACCTGTCCTCCATGTTAGCGGGAAATTCGTTCTGTATTTTTTTTGCAATCCTGCTGACAAACCAGCCAAACAACTAACAAATGGACACAGGAAATATAACCTCCTTGGCAGAGGTAATGAAGTTCTGAAGTCCTAACACACAGATATAGTAAGACACATTTCTTTTTGGATCAACTTCCTGTGTTCAATTTTCCACAAATGTAGAAACCTGAATCGAAGGATCGTGCTGTGGTCACACTGCTTATGTCTATACATTGATTGTACCTAACACTTCAAAATACTGAGTTAATTTACTATTATTTCAGGACATGCACTGTAAATATTATCTGTGCCGTTTCAGCTTGACCAGCCGAGTTTTGTAAGACAAAGGTTAGGTACGCAGGGGTTTTGGCCTGACAAATAAAAGCATTCTCGGATGCCCCTGGCTGTTTTGCTTTTGTCATGGCAACTTGGTCTGCCCAGCCCAGCAGGCTCAGCAGATGCCCAAGGTGAGCGACAGTGCTTAGCTTTCACCCAGATCTCCATTCCCCGTCATGTCCCCTCCGTGTCGTCTTTCAGGGCATCGCTGCCAAAGCCTGCCAGCAGGGCCGAAGTGCTGAAGTGGCGAAGTGTGACAAGGAGAAACCACATGACACAACACACACACACACGTGTGCGCACACACACACGGACCAAAAACTATAGCCATTTTTGACCTTTTACTTCCTAATGTGATTCTGTTAGTCTGTCTGCAGCAGTATTGTTTGTGACTGCTGGTGTGTTTTCATGAAGAGGTAGAGAGATTGGACTTTACAACATTCAGTTAAAAACACTCGGCCAGATGTGCTGTTTATGCCAAAATAGATAAATCAAATAAGGTCACAGATGGAGCCTGTCCCACTGATAATGATATGTACTCACATGTGCCATGAAGATTCTGTAATTCCTTTCTCTTCAGCATATTCATGGCTGACATCATGCATGTCTATTTATAGACAGATTATTCTGTTTGTTTTAATCACAATAAGAGATTAATCTCTGTTGTCTTTATATATGATACAGAAATGTCTTTGTGCAGAGATTACGTGAGTGAAGAGGTAATAAATCATTGAGGTATATCATCACAGGCCTTTTGGCTTTAGCTGGAATATCCTGTGACACTTGCTAATTTCATGGCTGAGAAGGTGGAAATTCATGTAAATTAGGTGTCAGGGTATTGAAAATGAAAACTGAAGGCCAGACATCTCACCTTCGAAGAAACAATGCACTGATTTAACTTTTTCTCTAGTATCTGCCAATAATGAATCAGGATTGGATAGAAGTGTTCTTTTATACCCCCATCTTTAAATCTTTCTACCTCAGTGTGGGGAACCCATTTTTGTTTTCGTTATTATTTTTGAATTTCTTTTTTATGCTTTTGGGCAAATTTTTTGCCTGGACTAGACAGCTGAGACAGACAGGAAACAGAGGAGATTTTAATCATTTTTATGTAAATTAAAATGAGGCCAAAGATTGCTTTGGTACTAAAAACGGAGTCAACGGTCTAGTTAGTGGAGCCAAAACTTTAAAATGCTAACTGTATGTGACGTGGATCGGGGCATCTCTGCTTCAAAGTGGACCTGCACAATATGAGAGAAAAACTGCAATGTGGGATAACTGTTTAATATTGCGATCATGTGACTCGCAATAAATACAAAATATTGTATAAATAACTATATATATATGTATAATATATGAAGTACTAGCCTGGGCTTCAACTGATTGGCCAAATGATGATGATGCATTGCTTTTGTATCTAGGGCCTCATCCCATAGGTCTAACGTTGTCATGCTGAGAGTTTATCGTGCATGTGCATATCGCAACAAGGATGAAAATACCAAATTTCCAAATATTGTTTCAAATGTATGGTTGGGAACCTTTTGAGGCAGGTTTTGCGTCTGTGTCTGTGCTCAACTTTGTTTAAAAATTAGTCAGGAAAGCTCAGAAACTCTCAGAGCCGCAGGAGATTCTGGGCAGCATTAGTGCCACTTCACTAGCACAACATGTACCTCAGACCCTTGGAGAGCTGTGATTATCATTTTGTGCCGTTGGGCAGAAAACAATTATTTTATTGCACCAAATAGTGTTTTTTTTTGAGAACCTCCCCCCTAACTGTTGAATTCCCAGTTGCTGTACTTTCACTGTTGCTCTACTGTCTTAAATACCGATGGTACCTGTTAGGATGACTTGGCGTAAGAACTGCAGATAAAGGAAGCTATCCTCCTTTTACAAGAGTAACTCTGGAAGGTTGTCAGTGTGTGAGTCTATCCCCAATTCTGTGTTTTATGTGATCATGGTGCCTCCTAATGTGGCTTTAATGATCACATCCCAGTGTGTTCTTGAAGGATTTTGTGTGCAGTCTCACATGTATTTACAGCTGTCTGCTTGGAATTGGATTACCCGAACTGCATGTTAGTGCGAAGTGTGAAAACAGGGCCATGGAGAGCCTCTAGGCCGTCCTGTCCAGTGACAACATTATCACCCTGACAGTGCTGCTGTGTCTAATAGAAATCTTCTCAGAGTTTCAGGAGCAGATGGGGGGAAGTCTTATCTTTGACGCTGCGTTTACCGCAGCCACAGTTGCAGATATAGCGGCTCATCAGGGTGCCTGTCAGGAATCCGGCACTGAGGGTGTCATTATGATAAGAATTATCTCCATCAGGGGAACAGCTGCCATGGTTGTGATAACTTACGGTTCCATTACAGGTGGAATAAAGATCCCTTTTTTATTTGTCACTCCTTCAGCAGGGCTTTCCCAAAATAAACCTCGCTTTTTTTAATTGGGTGCATGTAACCGTGTTTAATGTGGGTACAATTACATATGTTTGTATGTTTGGCACTGAAGTGGTGATTCTGTAGTTAAGGTCAGTAGCAGTTGGGGGTGTATGTGTTTGTGTTTGTCTGTGCACCATAATGAATCAGCTCTTTTTGTTTTCTGTCTGTCAGTCTGGTATTTTGTTGTCTAAACAGTGGCACCAGGGTCCGCAGTTCATTTCATTATCTTGGCTGTCACTGCAGATCTCATTATTTTGAGTCTCTTGTTCCTGCGAGTTGTAAAGATATCGGCTCAGAGACTCTGCTCCAATTAATCACACAGGGAAGGATGGAAGAAGTAGCAAGCAATTTAACGTCCTCTGCCTCTTGAGCTGTCTTTTCTTTGAAACTTTCTGAAGACACAAGTCTGTTTCTGAGACTTCCTGGAGTCTTGTCATCACCACAAGGAACTCACTGCTCCCAGCTGAGAGAAGGCTACATCTGGGGACTGCCCATAGCTCCGACAGCCCATTAATACGAAACCCCAATAGTCCCAGAAATGTCCCACTGGACTGAAAGCCTGCTTGTCCGAATACCTGTTATCCTAAAAACAAAAGCCCACTGCTCTGAAGGCCTACATGTGCTACAAATTCACACCGTGCTTGTAGTTTTCTCGCTATTTTGGATGTGCAGGACAAAGCCAGGTGACTGTGGCAACATAATAAGGTGACCTTTGCTGTCATGTTAAAAAGCAGGGCTGGGTAGCGTTAAAAAAAATATTGACACTGGAACCAACCAGCGTTTCCCCAGCGGTTTATGAAATCCATTTCAACAAAACATTACACACAACGTGAGGGGCTCCGTTTTGCCTGCCAGTATAGAATGACAAGACATTTTTCAATATTTGATAGTGTCAACGTAATTGTTCTGGTGCCCTACACAATGTTAAGGCACCAACACTTTGTCTTCATTACATTTATGAGAAGATTTGGGCTAAAATAAGTACATTACTTAGTAAAGTTAAATACGTAATATGGCAATACCAATAGCAGGATGTCGGACGAATGGGCTTTGGATTCCTTTCGGACATTTTTCGGACTATCCGGGATTCTGAACAATGGGGCCTCGGAGCATGGCACAGCACCTTACAGAGTTTTGTTACCTTAGTACAGAGCCAAGCTTGCAGCTTCCCCCTGTTGCCAGTCTGTATGCTAACTTAAACTATTCAGGCGCTGATATCTACATATTTAGCATGTAGACACGACAGTGGTAGCAATTTTCTCATCTAACTCTGCGAGAAAGTAAGTGAGCATATCGCTCAAAAATGCTGAATTATTCATTAAAAAATCAGAGGAAAAACTCTCAGGTATAGAATGAGAAACTTGTGATTTATTTCTAAAATGATTGGCGGCAACATCTTCATGTGAGAAAGTGATCCTGTAAAAGACTCTGGCTCATGATTTCATGCCTTTTCTGGAAGTTTCTTTTCCTAACCAATTAGTGAGCCTTTTTTTTTTTTTTAAAGAACTCCAGTCTCGCCTTGAAAGGTAAGTGGAGTTGGTCATAGAGAGAGCTGGACTTTTTCTTGCTCGCTGACCTCTGAGGATTATGGCAATAGGATTATGAAGTAGAGAGTGCCTAAATGGGGTTTTCTACCACCACCAAGGATCAGGAGACAGCTGACTGGCTGACCACCTGATTGTTACCGATTAGTAAAAGTTCTTGTTTGCAGAATTGCCCCAAACAGCCCAGGAAGTGAAATGTTGGTGGTGGCAGAAGGCGTTTGTCCCTCACACTGCTATAATATGTCCTTTTCAACCCCAGAGCCTTGTCCTTCTGGTAGGGGAGGGGCTGTTGGTAAAGATTGACAGACAGTTTGAAAGCTCCCACCCGACCCAGATGGCAACCTTGAAAATGTTTCCGACAGACCCTCCTGCTCCCTCATCCTCACCCCCAGCCTCACTCAGCTCTCCCTTTTTTAATTCCTTTTCTTCTTGAGATTTGAAGGAAATAAGTCGGGGGGCCTCCCTTCGGGGCATCCCAAGCCTCCGGTCCATTCGCCAGCTATTAGAGATCATAAATCTCGAGGGTGAATGGAACCGCTGCCATCAGTGGTGCAGGGTTTTGATGGTGTTGTGGTGGGGGGGTTGACCTCAGGGCAGGCCTGGAGCAGAAGAAGGGGCTAAATGGGGAGAGGAAGGCAGCCCGGGGACGGCTCCTTAAACAAATGTTTCTCTCGTCTTTTTGTTCCCCTTCTTATGCTGTGAAGAGCTGCTGAATGTGTCGGGCAGTGAAGGGATGTTTGATGGAGGGTTTGGCCCGGCGGTAATGAGAGGTTCTCACCTCGTTGTAAATGGGAGGTTTGGGGGGGAAAAGGTCACCAATCTCCATCTTTGTCTCTGTGCTGACCTGCCTGTGCCCTATGCTTGAGTGACACAGATTCTCCACCTCAGCGTTGTGTGTGTATGTGTGTGTTTGACAAGGATTTTGACTTTTGTTTGTCTCTCGGCAAACAGGGCTCAGATTAGTGTCTCAGAGAGAGTGACATTAATAGCCGGCTTTCCCTTCCTCGTGGGTGTTGGTGTGTCCTCCATCTTGAGTCCTGTTTGAGCGCGTTTCTGTTTGTGTGTTTCATTGTCTTCACACATGCTTCTCTCCAGTGTGAATGCTTTCACAAGCAGCGACAGGGGGTAAAGTGTTTATTTGAACACATGCTTGAGAGCCTGCTGAGGGCCGTTCGGCTGTCTGCAGCAATCCCCTCTGCTTCTGTAGACACCCTGGGGGCAGTACAGCTCTCTTCCACTCATTTAGTCTGTCTCTCCAAACTCTTTTAAACTATCAACCCGTCTGTCTTGCTCCATCTCGGCTCCTGTCACACAAACTCAAACCATACAGAATTTCCAAAACACGTTATTCTCATATTCATCATATTCATCATATTCATCTCTTATTTTGTCCCCTTATTTACTCTTCGATGTCTGTTTCTAAATTGAGCTTTTTGAGATTCTCTCTGAAGAAACCAGCTGCACTGAAAATAAATTAATGCGTTACTGGACAAGGCCTCTATATGTAAATAAAATAATGTCAGTAAATAATTTCAATAAATCAATGTGTGAAAAATGGCATAGCAAATAAAGAAAAGTCTTTGTACGCATTAAGGAAGTCAGTGAGTCCACTGCTATACTATGATTATATGACAAAACAGGGACAAATGACGTGTACACTTTTCTGTTTATAGTACTCTGGGTGACTGCATAGGTGGACAACCATGCATGATTGTGGTCAAGTAGTCTGGTGGACTGCAGGAAGTCACAAGCTTTGTGTAGACCATGATTACTTTGCATCTTTTCATCTCAGCCAAGATAGAAAACTCTTTTACACAATAATATTTCTTTCATTTCCGTAGCCCTGGGTTTGAGTCCCGGCCTGGGGCCCTTTCCTGCGTGTCACTCCCCCTCTCTCTCATCCTGTTTCCTGCTGTCTCTTGAGCTGTTCTATCAATAAAGCCATATAAAGGACAACAAAAATACTTTTAAATAAAAAAATAGAAATGTTAACTGCAGACATTTTTATCCTTATGAAAGGGCTGGTAAATTTTCAGTTCATTAATTTTAAAAATGTGTACTCCATATGTGTGGATTTTTTCTTTTTATCTTTATTTGGTCAGGATTCATGGTAGTGAGAGCTTGACATACTTGCAGTTTTATAGTACTCCTATGGTAATAGTAAAGTAATCTGCTCTGGCCACCTTTTTGTCCCAAAGCTGAGCAGTGTCGGACCTGGAAGGATTACATGTTGACTTGACCTATTCACACAGAGGGCGAAATACAGGCTTATCTCAAGTCACTGCGACTGTCGTCTTTCACCTCCATGAAGCCAACAGCTTGTAGGGCTAGCATCCAGAACCGACAGTCTTCCTTTGCCTGATACGGCAGCATCTGTCCAATGAAAGCCCTGATGATTTTCTGATTGCATTTTTTTCTGCAGAGTCTTGAGTGCCTCTCTGCCTGGGACAGCATGAAACCTGCAGGGGAATACGGTTTTAAACTGTAGGGGCCGAGTTTGTAAAAGGGGAATGGGCTCCGTGCAATAACAGTGCAATGAAATGTGTGTGTTAATGAATGCTCAGGGCTGAGACAGAGAACAGGGATGGGGAGTGGGCGTGCAGTCCTCTCCTGTAGTGATGGGTAATAGATCTCAGTGGCTGTCTGCGGAGCGAGCTGCTGCGATACATTGGGAATTAATAAAGATGTCAGTGAACATGCTGCTGTTTGATCAAACGTATTGATAGTGCGCTGCCTAGAAACATTTAATTTGGAAGGCGGTACCAGTCCTTAGGTCTTTGTGGTTGTCTCTGATGCTTCCTCTAAAGAGAGTTCGCTTAAGGCATTTTTTTTTTCATTCCGCCTTAATTAGTCAAGCAAGATGAGGAGGGCAGCAGTACTGTTCACAACAATGGGCAGGCTGGTTTGCTGGGAAAAGAAAGGTTGCACATTTCACACCTTCAGCAGAAACTAATATAACATGAGCCTTGCAAAGACCCGCTGAACACAAATTGTATGACACATCAGCGCTTCAGACACCATTCAAACCTAAAGTGTCCATGGCAAAGAAAAAGCAGAGCGTGCACCTGAAATAAAATGGACAGAGCAGTCAAATAGCAGCTTTGATATCACTGAGAGCTTTGAGGGAACGAGACAATGATCATTATCTGGGTTAAATCGCCTGCCGTGCACAGACAGACTAAAATGATGACTGTGTGACTATGTTTTGTATCTAGCTGATCCAAGGTTTCATTTATAAGATCTAAAGTAGATTCTTCCAACCGTACCATTGTGCCCTGATGGATTAACCTTGATAAAAGCACCTTGTTCAGTTATGATTTCCATCTTTGGTCTCAAGAACTTAAAGAGTGCTTAACGATCAACGTCACATGTGGGAAATGTACTTGATGGTGAACAGCGAAGTGAAACAGCTCCTGAGGTTTGAAAGAAATGTACCTTTGGGGGATCAGAATTCGCAGATTAAATAAGTGTGAAGCTGCTCCAGCCTTGGTATATAGTGTGTGTGTGTTTTATGTGTGTCAGGTCCAGCAGGGGTCATGTCCAGGGATTTAAAGTAATACTATCCACGTATCCACAAATCAAACCCCATTCTAAGTGGGTGTATACATGCACATGTACCCACTGAAGACATCTTCACACCGACCAACGTTGCCTGGTTACAGGCCAGTTGGCAAGGAAACAGTGACGGCCCATGCTAATTTGTGATGGCCTCAGACGACTGCGTGTGTGTGTGTGTGTGTTTGATGAATGCGGGCTTCTAATCTGTCAAGCAAGACAGGTGACCCAGCGCTCCGTTGATTATCCCAGACAGACGCAACGTCAGTCATCCCCACAGCCACCGTGCAACAGATTTCGGTATGATAGAAAACCATTCAGGTCTGTCTGAAATCCATCCAATGTGCAATTTAGGTGACTCACCTATAAAATATAATTTGGGAACCACAGTGTACCAAATACTGGAGTTATATTTAAATCTGAAATCTGTATTTTTATCATCAAAGTTTGGTTTAAAATGAATTAAATTCTTTCAGCATCTTCTTGCTATTGTGTGTTTTAAACCACAGGGCTGA
The DNA here is from genome assembly GCA_900302685.1 of Spondyliosoma cantharus. Classification (NCBI taxonomy): domain Eukaryota; kingdom Metazoa; phylum Chordata; class Actinopteri; order Spariformes; family Sparidae; genus Spondyliosoma; species Spondyliosoma cantharus. The sequence goes on from OMLP01012461.1 coordinate 12,426, forward strand.
AATGAAAAGAAAACCAAATTTGTTCTGTGTATAGAAAAGCACAACAGTGCATCAGATGCATGATCTGAAGATTAATTTTGGTCCCTGAATGCGGTTCTGCGTGAAGTCGGAGTTATCTCTTTTTTGGTGAAGAAGACAGGAGAGAGGAAAAGGAATGGGAGCAGATAGAGTACATTAGACTGCATGCGAGAGAAAGCAATTACCTGTGGCAGTCTTCGTGCATTTCACATCACAGAGGACAGGAGAGTGGTGGAGAGAGGAGCGAATGGAAATGAAAGAAGAGAGATGAGAAGAAAGGATGGGGAAAAGAAAGTGAGGAGACGCGTACTGTGGCCGTCAGGGCCTGCCAGTCAGTTCTGTCTGTAGCTGCTGATAAGACTTATCTGAGTGAATATAGCTCCACAAGTAATGCAATGCACTTGAAATATTACATTTTTTGGCCCGATGCTGGGACTCCAACTTGGTGTGTCTTGCATGTCCAGGTAGGAGCAGCTGCTCTGCTGAGAGAACTTAAGCCTCACTGCAGGAAGGAGGTGGATTAGATTCCTATTTCTCCGAGCTTTCCAACATGTATTCACATGCTTTTCTTAACATGAAAGTCAGGCTAAAAATAAAAATTACACATAGGTATGATTTGTGATGAAACTGCAAAACCGCAAAAAGTGTCATATCGAAGAGAGCACTGTCTGGCCTCTTTCCTTGTAAACTCACCAATCACCACCAGTTATTTAAAAAAAAAAGGACGTAACTTGGCCTCTTTGGCCTGCGTCTCCTCCTGGTTTTGTCTGCAGACCTCTTAACCCCTGTGATGTACTGCCACATTTTTTGTTTGTGTCTCCTCGTTTAGTTTTCCGAGTGAAACAAGCAGGCTGGCGGATCTGTGTCATGGAACCATTGTGTGCAGGCGGCAGGTGTTACACTCCAACCTTGGTGGCAATCCAGTATTTAAGGGTTGAACCTAAAATTTAGGTCTGCTAAGACAAATGTCAAGATTGTTTTTAATATCTAGACCCTGGAGATGAATTTGAACGTAAGGTTTTTCAGGATTTATCAAACAGCTGGACTTCCAGACTGCTTGGAAGAAAGAGGGACATGTACCATGCATTGCACCTCAATTATATGTATAACTGTATATCTGTCATTAAGAATACGTGCTATTGTACCACTTCCCCTTCTCTACCAGTCTTTCTATTTAAAAATGACAAACAACACTTCACAATCATCACCTGTTCATGATCAGTCCCCATCTTTTCATCTCACTTCCTCTTCCTGTGTCTCTCACACTTCAAAGCACAGCGGATTCGTTCTGCTCCCTGTCCTCCAATAATCATCTCCTCGCACAATAAGCCAGGGAAATAACAAGTTCAAGTGTGCAGCCTGCGCAACACTTGCCCCCTCAGTCTTTCACCGGAGTTTCCCGGGGGAAAACACTGCTCGTATTCAAACATGAGTAACGAGGGGAAAGAAAAGGGGAGCTGTGGAGGAGTTTGCTGTTTAATGAAAGTGGGTTATAATGGAGTGCTGTGCTGGGACAAGCGGGGTCCTCTCTCTCCTTGTTGATCTTGCTGATGTATGCTATGTCAGATTGTTGCTTAATTGACTTGGTTTGTGCCCAGCTGAAGGTTATCCTATCAAAGGCAGTAATTTCACCTGCCAGCTGCCAGCAACTGTGGTTTATTTGTGGCCTGCAAGCTAAGCTGATTTATTTCCATAAGAAGTCGAGGAGTATATTTTTAAGTTGTTACTGTTACTAATACTGTTAAAGGAGATGTATTATGTGCATTTTCAGGTTCATAATTTTACTTTTACTAATAGAATATATTTACATGCTTTGATGCTAGAAACACATCAGTTTTTTCTCATTCAGCAGCACTGTATTCCCCCTTTGTGTGAACGTTCTGTTTTAGCTCCTGTTTTAATTTTTAAGGCCCCCTTCACAAATACCCAGTCTGCTCTGATTGGTCAGCTCACACACGCCTGAGCCAGCAACGTTCAATATATCTCTAGTCGGCTCTGTCGTGTTTTCAGCTTATAGTTTGCTTCATTTAAACAGTGAATTTCCCCTGCGACATGGTGACAAGTGATATCAAGAAGTCGCAGAATTAAAGGCGGGACTGTTGACGGGGCGTGTCAGGCACTTCAGTAGCAGTGTGTTCTGTAGGAGAAATGAGCTCCCGTTTACGTGAAAACTGGGCATTTTAACTTTCAAGATCTTTTACATGAAGGAAAAGGAAACAAACAAAAAAGTATAATAGATCTCCTTTAACACACATACTGCAGACTACATCATTATGCTATGTTATCACATCATCTACAAGTATAATATAATCAAGAGAGCATAACAAATTGACATGATAGTCGGTGTTGAATAGCAGCTTCTAGTCCAAAGATTTCATATACTGTTATTTATATACTAACCACACTGTTCACCTCTCTTAAAAAGGTGTTTGTCTGTTCGAAACTCATCTTTTCAATAACACTTTTGATCCTTTACCCCCTTTTCCTTTCATGCTATTTACTCCTACTCCTACTTTTTCTGCCGACTCCACCACTTCTCTCCCTCCAGTCCTCCCTTCTCTGTCTTTCCTCACTCATCAGTGGCCTTGGCCTTAGCCTCCAAGTGTAGGTGTTGTTTATGGCCGTGTTAACAGGCACTGCTGTGGCATTTTGGGAGCTATTAGGAGTCTTGCTGAGACATTAGTCATGTCTTGCAAGTGTGACGTGGGCAGAGCACTGGCTGGGGGCCGTGACATGCATGGCGAGTTGGTCTTTATGCAAGCCAGACGGCTGACCTTTTCCTGCAGAATCCTCCGCGACGGGAGAGGTGATGTCTGGGTAATTAATGGTGTGAACCCTCTGCAGCTCATCCTTTCCATCTGCATCCGGCCCTACTCTGCTGTCACTGTGTCACTCAGCTGTAAAGTGACACCAGTGGGAGGGCGTGTTGGATCTGCCTATCAGTGTTCATCCCAGGTGGAGTTTTGTTCCCAGCTGAGATGCAGGCAGAGTTCAATTTGAACGCTTTGATGATGATGAAATTGAAAAGAGGGATGAAATTCTGAGCAATGGCCGGAATCATCTGGTATCAGTGGCACCCAAGTCAGCTTGAGCTCATCGTTTCCTGTCAGTGCAGGTGTTATCCTCTGAGATTTAACTGAAGAAAAATACATAAAGACAGATTACCATTAGAACAACAGTTTTCCTCCTGAGTTGGCACAATTAGATGCTGCAGCATTTCTCCATCTTCTCCATCTCCTCCTCTGAATACTGCTGCTTTTGTCTGGGTAACTCTGAATTCTCTCTCTGTCAGAGAACAATGAAACAACCCACTGGCTACTGACTGGTACCCCGTCAGCATCAGTGCCTTCCCTAGACGGGGGCTGTCAGGTCAGACCCAGACTGTGGTGATTAGACCAGCTCATGTCAGATCGACCTTTGTGAGCAGGGCACTTTCTTCGTACAAACTGCACTCATCGCTGTGTCGGATTATGTGTTCATTTGTGTGTGCACGTGTAAGGCTTCACATTAATTTCAGTTTCTACAGTTTGCTCTTATTAAAAAGAATGATCTGTATGTTATAGGGGTGTAAGGTTCACCAAACCCACGATTAGGTTCGAACTTCAGTTTTTGACTCAAACCTTGGTTTTTAAAAACATACTGAAAAACCTTTTGGAAAACTTCCAGAAAAAAATTCTGGATTTTATTAAAGGATTGTTGCATTGCAATATCAAGAACATGAACTGGGATTGCCGGAGCAAAACCGGATCTGAGCCGTAACGCAGCGGACATGAAATTAGGGGTTACTTGCTGCTCCGCTAGGCTGAGTGAGCTCAGTGTCGGGGTGATGTCTCGACATCTGCGCTTGCATGTTTCAAGTGTTGCCGTCCCCTCCCATAACAAGTTTCATAAAACACACACAACAAATTATGTGCGCTTTGATAACGACACGACTGCCATCCTCCTTAATATCAACTGGAAAACCAAAATGTCTCCACACTGCTGACTGGAATGTGGCCGAGGGATCTGTGAGCTCAGGTTTATTACCCATCTTGCAGAAATGAAACTGACCTGACACACGTGTGCGGTAGGGGGGGTGAGAATGAGTTTCTGAACCTAAGTCCTTCGAACCTAGGTTCTCGGTTTCGGTTCAGAACCGTTACACCCCTACTCTGTACCATTTGTATCTACAGTATTTGCTTCTCAACATTGATAATTATACTTGTCTTGTTGTGTCAGACAGAGACAAATCCTAGTTTCTTCTGTAATGTCTTTGGCACTGTCTGCCTGAAAGAGAGAGACAAAAAAAGTTTCAAGTAAAGTGACATCTTGAGATATCTTTTCCAAACACTTACAGAAGGTATGGCCAATGGGTATAATGTAACTAGGTAGATTCACTCAAGTACTATGCAAAGCGTGACGACTTTAACTGTTTTGTTCTTTGCTAGGGTATTTCCATTTTATGCTAACCTTATGCTTTTACTCTGTACTACTACACTAACACTGCCATGTTCTTATGATGCTATAGGCTCCACCAAACTCCCATTTGCTCTGCTGTGCAAGCTAGAGAGATTCAAAAACAAAGAAATACAGAGAGATTTATGATAGGGTTAATCAGCATACTTTGACGTTGCAAGATTAAGGCAAACAATTTGATTACTTTTGCCACCTTTGAGTATGTAAAGACATATGAATGGACAACATCCAAAGCTTACTGACAAGAAACAACGAGCTATTAGTGTTTCAATATGGTGAGGTAAGGCTTAAATGGAGACGGCATGGCAGCGTTTACAGAGGATCTATTTAATAAGCACACAAGGCAAGGTGTTCCGTGGCATCCTAAATCAGATTTATCTCAAATCTGAAACTGAGAGAAATGAAAGCATGTTTGTGTGTAAGAGAGAGAAAGGTAGCTTCCCTGGAAAGATAATCTTCGTAATATCCTGGAGTCTGTGATGTGCTGTTGTTTTCTAATCTTGTAGTTTGAGTGAGGTTCATTATTCAAGAGCAGATAATCTCTTACATTTCTTTTTGTATTGGATGCAGGCAGATCTCGATATTATTAAGTATTTTAAAACTCCCTGAATCAGAGCGTCGCTTTAGTCAACTACAAGTTGTCCTTTGATATAAATACCTGTTTGGCAGATGGTTGTGGCAATACGTAAATTGGGAGATTTGGAGTTTGACTGCTTTGACTCTGTTAGCAAGTTGAAAGCCAGCAAGCGTTCTTGTCTTTGTTCCAGCAGTAAAAACTTTGGTCAGGGGTTAAAACCTGGATGGCACTTTGAACCACCCAAGCATTAGGCCCTAATCACAGAGTGACTCATCGCTACAAACACTGCTGTCCTGTGGGCATCTGTGATTAAAAGGAAAAGGAGAGTTTTTTTTTTTCGCTTTGGACTGAAAAGTTGAATATGTTTCAACTAAAAACTGCTAGAACAGAGCTATACTATAGGAAAACACTGTTGTTGTTTTTTCTCGCAACACATTTGTAGTGATGAGCCACTCACTCCTTCTTGGGGAAACTCATTGTTGGAAGGTGAAAATAAGAGGCTGGTTACAGATGTAAAACGTACCCCCAAGTCATAAATGACTAAAAGTGAGGATATCGTGGTAAAATAATGTTAATAGTGACCCATACAAATAGAACTTGGGTAAAAGTCTTAGAATCTGATAATAAATGTCCTTGAGTATCAAAAATATCTTCTGGCAATAAATGTAGCAAAAATAAAAGTACAACTAAAAGTAAGTTGTATACAATATATGCAGGACTATCAATCAATCTGATGTTGGATATGATGTTCAGCGTTTCCCTGATTATTGGAATAACTTTCAATTTTTGAATCCAATTGCTGATCAAATAAATGTATCAAAAAATGTGCCACTTGATGGCATTGATGTATCATGCATACTAGATGAAAATGGAGTGCCTAAATATTGTATAGTACTTGAGTAAATGTACTTGGTTACATTCCATCACTGGGCATAAGTAGCACATATCTGTCTTCAGACAGTAGTAGTGAGAGTTAGCAGTAACCAGGTCTGTAGTGAAAAGCAAACTGGACACACCAAGTTGTAAATGACAAAGTAAAAATTTGTGAAAACAAATGTAATAAACATCAATGTTGATGTTGATATATGTTGATATATTTTTTTTAATATAGCTGATTACTTACCAGTAACCATCACCTTTGAGCGTTTCCCCGTCGATCCACTGTATGGTGATGATATGATGGTATGTACACATGGTCTGGGAAAGGACATACAGTGCATGAATGTCATCTTTGTGTTACGTAGGCTGTAGTCAAGACTCCCCAGGCAAGTGCTTGTGATGAGGACAGTCTGTCTCTGTCTTTGTTTGCGTCCAGTGTATTGATGTGGGCAGTTAATAATACATGATGATCACAATGTTTTGATTAAACCACAAGTACTGTCGCTATTTGATTACAGAACACAGATGTTATCTCTGCAGGGGATATGCCACTTCTGGTGTGGCACAGTATTCAAAGTTATTGTGTTATTACAATTGTGTTATTGTTTCATCAAACAGCAAAACACAAAGTAATCAGTACCGTCATCACAATCATGTCTCAAGCTTTTTTTCTTTTTGCAATCAATTGGTTTGATATTATATTGTTCTTCTCATTTAATTTTTTTGCTAAATGATGGCAGAGAGATGTTTCACTTTTTTTATTTTATCTCACATTAGACAGATGCAACAGACAGAAACCAAGGTAACACATAACATGAGCAGAGCAAGCCTGTCTGCCTTTTGTTCACCTGGTACAAAAGATATGTGCATGATCAAGGTACACCTGTTTCGCTTTTTGGTTTTCTTAGATAAGATTTTGCACCTGATCAGGTAACCTAAAAAAAAAAAAAAAGAGGCATATTAGTGCTCCATAGCAATATCTGTGAGCTGTGTTGCACATTGGAATCTGATTTGAAATTGAAATGCCTTTTTCTGAGTTACTCATATAGAGTGGAGCGTGGGAACAACAATAAACCCAGGCCTTTCAGAACACCATATCTTTGCAGCAAAAATCTAATACGCAGTGTAGCCTACTAAAGGGTTTCAAGGCTGTATGTGTGCGTGCATGTGGCGTAGCAGTGTTTAGTGGTCTCTCGCTCTCTCTCAAAACACATCAAAGTGAAGCAGAGGCAATGGCAAGGTCTCTGCATCATGCCCGATAAGAGGAAGTTTCCATTAAGTCGCTTTGCCTCACAGGGATTAAAGAAAAAATTCTCTTCTTCCTCTTAAAACGCTTTCCAAACGCTCCAATTTTTCCTCTTTTTTTTTCCACTCGTGCTGGTGCTCCCTCTTATACAGCGTTTATTTGCATGGTGACATCTCTTTTTCCATGACCTCCACTTTAAACTATTGGTCTTTATTCATTTATTTGCGATAATTTTGCAGCATGAAATGAAGGTCAGAGTGCCACCAATGTGTGGAAAGCGTTTGAAATCTGTGACCCAGTCAGTATCTTTACACAGATTGAAAAAAAGACGTGATTCAAAAGATATATGCGCTCCTGGTGATTCACATCAGACACAGCGACAAAAATTACAGAGATGACCCTACAGGTACCGGTTCTTATGAAGAACAACAGCATCAAACTATACATGTGTGGTGGAAGGTGGTAACTGATTTAGAGCTCCTCAAAAAGCCATGAATAATAGTTTTGTTACAGTCCTTTCCAGGAGGGATCTGACTTACAGTGCCACTGATCATGGTCCCAGTTGTGTGATGACCCTCTCTTTCATCTCTAGCATCTATCTGACATGATCCCAGCACTCTGACAGTGTAAGCCATCTGCCATCTGTCTGCCTGTGGTTAGTTAATTTAAAGGGACAATGCCAGTTCAAAAAACTCAACATACCTCCTGAAGCAGGAACATGAATTACACTTGTGCTCACTGAATCTTTCATTTTATCTTTAATTCGCCACAAAACTTTTTCTCCTTAATAACACACCACAATGACTGAATAAGTAAAAGTTGGATTGAACACAGGCCAACGATAGTAAGGTAGCAAGGCCCATGACCCTGATCTGTCGTTAAATTATACTCTGGTTGTACTGGGCAACTTACAGGGGTAAAATGTGTGTGAGACTGTGAATGGGGGATTCCTGGGGAAAAATAATTACTCTCAACACTACTATATTGGATAAATAAAGGTTTGTATGCGCCCAGAAGGACACCTGCTGCCCCACTGTATGATACATATATTGTTGGCTTGAAATATCGATGCAATTTTTCATCAAGCTTTTATAGCTGAAGCTGTGAGCAGGTCAGTCACGTAAAATTCATTACCAGGAAAATGAGCTGGAACCAGCTGAGAGTATTAAGTACTATAGTGCTATCCATCTATGGACATCATGGAAATGATGAACAATTCTTAAACGGTATTGATCATAGGTCCATCACTTCATTGCTGAAATTAAAAGACCGAATAGGATAAAACTCACAGCTAATCTAATTGTTTTCACAGGCTGCTCTGTCCTGTGACAAACATCTGAGGGTATCACGAATGTGGGGAAAATAGTGACTACAAATGAGAGAATCATCATTTTTTATGTCCTTAATTTCATTTAAGCTGCATGGCTCATTTGGGAAACATCACCCATGTTGATTAGATTTAAGACATAAATTCTGATATCAAAGTTGAGTATTACTTTATATGCCTTCTTATTTTCTGCATGAGACAAAAAAGTCATCAACTTTTATAGAGGTAGGATATCATGCATTGCAGCCTTTTTTCAGTTAATGTTTCAGATTTGCATATTATATTGGAGATAATTACAGTTTTGTCACTTAAAGTGTAATAATGTCTGGATTGCTGAAGAAAAGTGACTGTAGTAACCGTGAGAAGACGGGTGGGATGCTGATGAACTTTTTGTCAGTTATCACATTAATCAGTTATCATTAAAGGTATTCCTGTCCACCATTAGATCAACAACCATGGCAACCCGGATGCAAGAGGACGCTGGCGTGAATATCGCCACTTCTCGATCCGTGACAAAACTGCTTTTTTCTGTTGGAAGAAAGCCTAGTTGTCTTTACAAGCTCTGAGGCTGTGTTACTACCTTTAAAGGCTGCACACCTGAACAATTGGCTCCATGGACTCACCTTTTTCCGCTGATCAGCTGTTAGCCCCCCTGATCAGCTGTTAGCCTCGCCGATCAGCTGTTAGCATAGCAACACTAACTTATAAGCCAACGTATTCAATGCTCTGTGGGATGTCCATTGTTGCTCTGTTGGTCCTCCTGCCACCGCAACCTCTTTGTTATTCACCGCCTGGCTCCTTTGTCACTCTCCTCTGCTGCTGTGGTCTCCCCGGCTGGCGGCGATGTTGGATGGTCGCTGCTCCGCCGTTGCTGGAGGTGTTCAGTGCAGGAGCTCCTGGAACTCTGCTGTCACTTCACCCCAGACTCCATCTCTGGGATTGGATCTCTGGGTCTCCTGCTTCGCCCCCGCTGTTTGCAAGGGGCCTCCAGAAGCAAGCTTGCTTGGACGGATGGTGCTATTCCCTGCGGTGCTGACGGCGGTGCTGACGGAGGTGCTGCCGGCGGTGCGGCTGTTCCCCCCGTGCTGACTGACAGGCGCTCCATTTATTCTTTGTTTTGTTAAGTGTCCTTGGGTATCCTGAAAGGTGCTATATAAATTAAATCTATTATTATTATTATTGTTATTATTATTGTTATTATTATTATTATTACTATTATTATTACTGATACTCAGGGTCGATTTCTGTTACTATTGTATAGACCCCTCATGTGAGAATGAAACAACTTACTGAATTTATTTGTACTATTACTTATTATACTATTACTTATTACTTATTACAGATGCTAGGATATACAGTAAACCATCCATTAGGCATATATTTCAAATATGACATATTGGGCCGAAAAAGGGAGTCGGGTGCTAGAACAAGTACCTTACTGTCCTGTGTTTCAGTGTCCACTGAACCATATTCAGGGAAGGTCTTTAACAGCTTCCATACTTCCGACTCATCCACACTTTTAAATTGAAACATACAATTTTTAAACATAATAACATAATAGTGTTTTGTTGTTTCTTATACGTTCAGTAGTATTGGAAGCAATGCTGCCCATATTCTGCTTTAGTTCTTTGACCCTGTCTGCAAAATCAATAAAATTATTTATTTTATCAGATGGTTTTGTTGGATACATGCCATCTGATTCCACAAAATAAGAGCCTCTCCCCATTATTTCCTTTAAGCTATCCCTAGAGTTCATTTCCATTTGTTTTTTACAGCATTTATTCCTTGTTCATTCCTTTGTTCAGTTTTGTCACTTGATTTCTTTATTGACTGTTTTTTTCACAAATCTGACTTTACTCATTTGAATGTACCTGTCTTTCTCATGAAGTATTTTACGGACTCATTCAACCATGAAGCCTGTCTGGATTTGGCAGTACACTTGACACAACTCATGGGAGCATGGTTGTCAACAATCCTTATGAAGATGTTCATAAAAATGTCTGAAGAGGCCTCAGGGTCCTGAGTAGCATTTACATCAACCCAATTTATGTTTTTGGCATCTTACTGAAAGCATTTAGGAATGAATTTCTTGGACATTCGGTTGTGAATCATTCTGGGGTTCCTGATGATTGTTGATCCCCACAGTTGGGCCGAGAGGCACTCAGGAGACATTTTGTAAATAATGGTCTATGCATGTAGTAGATGTTTGGCCAGCATTGTTAGTAAAGACTCTGATCAGTTCATATCTAGTGATACCTTCTTATTTAAATGAACACTGATGTGCAAACCAGTCAATATTCATGTCCCCAAGTAAGAAGATTTTAGAGGTCACATCTGTAACTCTATCAATCAGCTCACACAAGTCATTCAGATATTCAACTTCATTTCCAAGGGCCTGTAGCAACAACCTATCAAGATTTGCTTTAGGTGAGAAAGATGTACACTAACCCATTATTTGTCTTGCTTTCATATTTATTTCTGTCGCTCATGAAGATCTTATAGCCTTCCATGCATACCATGCATTCATTATGCTAACATCCAAGTGGGTTTTTGACACACCCAAGATCTGTATAGTGTTCCACTGAGTTCAGTTCCGTGCACCTTGTTATTTACACTGCAGACATTCAGGTGAGTCATCCTGAAGCCCCTCGGTCCTTCATTTTATGACGTTATAACAACATATGGTGACTTTGTTGTGGAAAGGATCTGTTCAATAAAGATCAACAAACAGGATCAGCTTTTTTCTCCGTGGTTTATTTTGATAAATTATTTTTCTCTGCAGAGAAAACTGTTCACCCCTGCTTTCTCATGCACAAAGCTCAGAGTCAGCAGGGATGACCCTGAGTCTACTGGAGATCTCCCTTTTAAGGAGGAGGTATCATAGATAAGGGTCACAAGGCGAAATTCCGCTGGGTGACGTCTTTAGATAAGACAAAGCATTCTCTCAAACTTGCCAAGGATGCACAGAAGCACAGATATGAAATCATCTCATGTCATGAGGCAGTCATGTACATATCGCCTGATTAGCACGAACAAGGCAATGGACTAGTCATATGACAAGGTTAACAAGAGAAGATACAGGACTGTGTCTGACCTGAAATTACAAATATCCAAAAATAATGACAAGAAGAAGACCACATGTTAGTTTCTTGTCTAATGATGGATGTACCTGTCATTATAATCCATTAGTCCATTAGTCCTGCCAACACTTTTCACATTTTTTTTTTTCAGCTGTGCTCCTGATTGGTAACTTGTTGTAATTTTTTTTTTTTTATTTCAAATGGATGTTTCTGTATGGGTCATGAGTCATTGACCTGGCAACCCAAATCAGAGGCAGAGGTGAGTGTGCACAAACGACCCAACCTGTATCTGCCACTTATCCCTGTGCTCGCTCAAATGAAAATGGCATTTGCTGATATCCCAGAAAATCTCCCTTTCTTTAAAGCTTAATGTATGCTAGTACTCCTCTCAGGTCATCATTTTCTCAAATTATTGCAGCTCATTGATCCTGATGATGGTCCCTGATGATGAAAACTTTTGCTGCCACTGGTGTCTATCCATTAGTCTTAATCAATACTTGGCAACTACCCTTGATCCTGTTTTGTTTTCTTAGTGTACATGCTCGCTGGCGTTGTCACCTCTTGGCGAGGTGTTCATTGAAGTCGGTCCACTTTAATATCCTTCCTTGTTCGAGAGAGCGCATGCTTCTCATTCTGTTGGTAAAGCAGATTATTATTGCTGGTGTCACACCTTTACTTTACCAGATTTATGATCTATTGTTCCTTTTTGTTGCACAGCGACTGCTGCATTCTTGGCCCACATGAAGTAAAGAGAGAGTGATAACAGGAACTTCGGCTTCCAGGACTCTCCCTCCTACAGTCCCTTCCAGGCGTGAAGACAATGGTTCCTTGGATATCTTAAGTTTAATCTGCTGTCTGTGATGGTGGTACACATAACTACTTGAGGATTTTGTTGAAAGAGTTGCTTGCATATTCACTGTTGGCGCCGTCTGAGCTACAAGGGAAGTTTAACAGCTCGCCTCATCATAGGCCATCTCTGCAAGCAAACCTACCACCAGAAAACAAATATCAAGTTCTGACAGGCTTTGAGTTTGTTCAAACTTGACTTCTTGCAATAGGGACAACCCTTTTCCATAATAAATGGACGGTTCCTTTATAGTTCATGGTGTGAAATGGAATGCTGTTTTTACTTGCTATTTTATCTTATTCCTCTCTCAACCAATATACTCTAAGCACTGAAAAGATAATCTGTTTTAATTAAAGTAATAACGTTTTTCTTTCCAAACAAGATTCACATTTTTATGAACCTGATAATAACTCTAATAACCTACTCATTCTGAAGTATTACCACTCACTGTATGTACTGTATGCAGTTAGAGCAGCACTCTCCTTTGTGATTGTCAGGTTATTCAGAGGAATGGTCACAATATGACTAATACATATTCAGTCACACTTTTATTCCAACACTTTTAATGTATTTATGGTTTTATGCTGCAAACTTACAATATCATAGTCTCTCTGCATTATCATGTTACTACCAATAACAAAACCTTTTAATCCTGCTGAAGCTAACTGAAATATACCAAACCCAGCTCATAGCTACTGAATGAACCTATGATTTTAGATTTCCAAATCGGTCCACCTTAGAGTTCAGGTCACACAATATTAAAAAGGCATTATATGGATTTTGAACACACAAGGTAACAACTTTGACCAAGTTATAAATGTATCAACCTTTCAAACCAGGGTGGGAAATCATCTTTTAAAATGTGAACATATCCCAGCCACTGACAGATAAATATTCAAATCTATTAACCTTTCAATGAATGGGGGCTGGTGCTAATTTCCCACCCTGTTGCTTTCATGGTGCATCCAATTCATTCAACACTGGCAAGACAGATAAGCATGCCTTGTTTCTCTTGAACATGTCAGTGATTGTTCTGTTTCTAGATATGCGAATATCTTTGTTCTCCTGTAGACATGTTTAAGGATCAAAAAAGGCTCAAATGAACACAGGTGTTCTTACTTGGTCTCAAAATCAGGAATTGAAGTTGTCAGGACACCAGTTTGATCCCTCTCTAGATCGTTTTTTATTGGTTCTGTTCTCACCATAAAGAAACAATTTCAGCTGTCCACCAGCTGCAATGAGTTCGTGTTTGCACTGGCCAAGTCTTAGCCTCCCTTTCTGCAGTCCGAGGGAGGTGAGCTGCAGAATATTTTGCCACAATTGGGCATGCTGGAAAGGAAATGCTTAAAATGATATGCACAGATGTGCTGCAGATCATAGTCATCAGCTGTAGCTGGCTGAAGTGTAATGGGGGGTAGTGCAGAATCTCCATTAACACAATTGGATATTGTGTAACTGACAGTCTATCTGGTCTGTTTCCTCTCATTGCACTTAAACTCATCTATCAAAATAAATCTGTTCATTCATCTGTGTGTGCAGTCCGCCACATTCCTCTTGGAAAACCTTGTCTTGTTTCTGTTTTTGTTGTTTTCTTCCAGTTCCCGATTACTTGGCAGCAAAAATCTTGGGTTGTAATTCCATGTGGAGCCTTTCTCTAGTAATATCCACATTTGTGTAGTTTCTTAACACCACTGCTGCTGTAACCCAGACCCTCTGCAGCCATCAGGTTGAGTGGTTTGCAGGTATCTGTCCATTGCTCATAGAAAGCACTTGAATTGCTCACAAATGCTCTTTCCTCTTTTGGCTTTTTCAAGAAATATCATTGTGGATATGTCCATGGCACAGAACATACCACACGATGGTACACACGCCAAACGATCGCCCTACACAGTTTTGAGGGTTCCTTGTCAAAACAATCATATTATTTCTAATGTTTTTGAAGAGTTCATCTTAAAACAGAGAGGATATCAAGTTAATAATTTAAGCTGCTGTCATTGCCTCTGTTCTGATGTTCTACATACTGATTTGAGGCAAACAAGTGTGGAGAATCCCACTCAAGCTTTGATGCCGCTTTGTGTTCATACTATAGGCTCACTCTGCATGGTGATAATGTACTTCATATTATTTTATTCACCTTGGAGGCATGGGTAGTTAAACAAGGCTGACAGGGAGGTCATTTAATTAATGTTAATTAAAAACATACTTTTGAGAGGCTTTACTACGATTATCTTTATAATAACAGTGCCTTACTCAAATTGAATTGGTGAATGTAAAAGGTCAAAATGTGTACTGGATTTGTATACCTTGAAGGGGCAATTTGAGTGTGAAGAAAAAAAAAACTGAGTTGATGTAATGTCAAAGAGCTATACAATATGTTGCAGAACTATCAACAGAAGTTAGCATGCTACCCAGCTAGCTCTGATCCAACCTGTCTTCTAATACCACTTTGTACCACAAGAAGTGATAGTTCGATACCCCGGTAGTTTCAGCTGGGAGAGTCTCATAAGTAAAGAAAATAAACTCACAAGTTGTAATGAAAGTAGACATTTTCACACCGTTTTTCCCTTACTAACACCAACCACCATCTGAATTCACATGTCCTTCTTTTATTGAATTACAATGAGCCTAAAATTAAGTCACCATAAAACAAACTTGATTGAAACATGACAGAAACGAAATGAAACTCACTTGATTTGTCTTCACACACTCACCTCTGGTTTGGACGAAATAAGTCCTCAGTTCGCAAAGTGAGATGTGAAAATATTCCAACTCCATACAATATTTTAGTTGATAAGCGACTCTTTCGGTCCTTTGCCACTTCATGCCAGTGTTGTTTTCTCGCACCTAGAGTCATAGTCCTGATTAGAGTTGTTGTAAATCACCTCTGTATTGTATCCATGGTCTTCAAATTGGCATCTGGTGGTCTCTGAAATGGTGTTCAGTCTCAGAGTTTGCGTGCGGGCAGACTCCCTTCAGCTAATAGGGCCACTCAGCAAGTAGCTCAGTTATCCCTGGAGACCGCTACAGCAAATAGTAGCAAGTCCAGTATGGTGAGCAGCAGATTAAAGTTACACCTTTAAATGATATAAGTAGATTTCCTGGGATTGTGTAGGCTCCTAAGCTAGGGAGGCATGAATTCTACTGTTTATTTCCCAAAACATATTCAGATACCTACATTTGAGCTGTTGACTTGAACTGATCCCGAACCAAAGCAAGGGGAAAAGCCAGTTCCTTCCTCCCTGATAATATAATACTTCCCTAATGCAGTGATGTCATACTAACCTTCCCTGAGGTTTTAATGTCTCTCTCTAGCAACAGACACACATGCCATAACTGTGCTGGATCTTGGCCACAACTGCCTGAGTGGAGATTTAGTGGCTTGATGTGAGAATGGCCCATATCAATTACATTGTCCTCTGGCTGATAGAAAGGTCCTCATGTTTTGTCCCTCTATTTTACCTCCAAACCTGTACAAACTACAAACTCTTACATGTAGAGGTTTCAACACCAGTTTCAAGTCGATTTGGTCTTTATAACAGAATAATTCACTTTTTCCAGCAAGTAGTTCTTCCACCTAGTCAGAGGCATGTATTTGTCGGATCTAACCCTCACAATCTACGACAACATCTTTGTAAAGCTAACTTACCAGTTTCTAGTGTGCAAATCCAAATCTTTTACAAGCAAATAACCGTGTCACTTTGTCACCTTTTACTGCAGTTTATCTGAAAATCAAAGTCATGTCTGTGTCACAGCTATGACAGCACAAACAGCAGCCAAAAAAAGTGGCATTGACCTGAAGTGACAACTATACTTATTTCATGTGATAGCACACAATTTGTTCACAGAATAAAAAAGGTGCTGCAAATTTTCATGAAAATTCAAAGCAAGCAGGTCCTTTCTAAAGAAGACGTGGTGGCATTTATATTTGGTTTCACCAACTTAGCTCGACCTTGACTCTTATGTGTTTTGTTGAGGGATTTGAAAAGAAAAATGTCATCCACTTACCTATTTGTTGAGCTGTCCTTCTTTCATATATCAAAACACAGAAGGGAGATCTGCTGGAAGTAGGACACCTTCAAGGTAGATGTGACAAAAACCCTATGACATATTGTGTAAATCATTATGCATTAAAACATCCTTATGCTTAGTCATCCATCACCATTTTACTGGCTTGCATTGCTGGTCTCTTCCACTAACCCAATAATGTTTGAGTGATAAACCTGTCCAGTCAATCCCCAGTACATAATATTAATGATATCAGAGATCCATCTTGAATGTATTCTGGAAGAAATGGGCTCAGAGGTGCATGGCTATTTGATTATTTTTTTTGTATCACTTCTTTGATTTAATCATTAAGCAATCATTGGTGAGATAGAGGTAGACACGTGAGAAAAAACAGAAGTGACATCGAACTTAGAAATTATATCCATGAGTTGGGTGAAAGATACTCTCATCTGGAGCGAGGGTATTTGTGCAATTTCACATGTGACAAGTGAATTGCTAAAGGACACCATTCTGAGAAAGGAACAGAGGGTATACTACTATTAAATACATTAACGATGGATAGCAATAAATAAGGACAGATGAAGGATCAAAAGGAGCAGGACTAGAAAAATGGCCACCTTCAGGAGCTTCATGTAACAGTAAAGACTGGCTGGAGGAAATTCAATTTAAGTTTATTGTAAAATCTTGGATGCCTGTCTCCATCCTGCATTTTTATTTGTCACTAAATCCTCTTTTTTCATGTTTATCCTGTAACGTTTCTGCGTGTATGTAGTATGCCCACCTTATGACAATTAGTGAAAAAGACAGCAATTGAGCCACACAATGTAACAAGACAAGTGTCTACATTCCTCTGTTTACTCACACTATGACAGAGCTCCACTTCAAATTCCAATTTATTCTCTCATAATCAAGATAAATCCACAATCAAAGATTGACAAAGAAAACCTATTGAGCTTCACAACACAACTTGCATCTATGCTAACGTTGGCTTGGCTAAATAATTTAACTCATGACCTGTTATGTCTTAGACACATTTATGTGGAGAGCTAAAGAATTAAAGAGATGAAAAATCTAAGCCTGTGTTGTGCCTGGGCTGTCCTCCTCAAATGTGTCGGCGTGTAGTTTTATCATAAAAGAATTCTGCGGAGGCAAGGCTGGGTGGAATGATGGAGCAATCTTTATTGAAACAGATCTCAAGCCTTGTGTCCGACCAGGTCGGCCTCTACCTGGTATTCTCCAATCTGACAAAGTTCAAGCCAATACTTTGTCCTCTGCTGCTCTATCAGAAAACCTCTCGGACCTTCTGCCTTAGGAATCTATAAAGCCACACCCGATCTCGACTCGATCTCTATCCAGTAAACTAAGAGATGATATGACCTGTCCTCCTGCTCATCTCCCCTAAGTCATCACCTAGTCTGTTGTTAATTATTAGGTCTTGTCCCCCAGACGGCCCAAATGGTCACTCGGGTCCTTTTCTACGGGAACCTTAAAGTTGGACAACTCTCACCATCTGGATTGAAGATAAAACTCTGTTTTATTACTTTATAGCAGCCTACTCTTCTCGCTGTCCTCTAGCCCCCGCACACCTGGACCATGGCTCACGGACCCTGGGTCTGTGAATCCCGCACCGGCTACATTCCTTAGCTCTCACAAGGGAAAACCATTTGGTCACAGTTAACCTAACTTAAGATTCTAAATAAGAAGGTGATGCAGTCCAGATACCTCACCTGCATTCTGGCTGATCCAGTTTTATTTTTCTGAAATCCAACTATGAAGCAAGGGATCTCTGTCTCTGTTTGTATGTTCTTATAACTCCAGAGCTGTTTTAGTGCAATTTTGAGACTCAACACAAATTAAAAAAAAAAGCTAACTGCTTTGTGCAGCAGCTAGGCTAACACTACAGGACTTGAAATTAACAGCACACCACACAACAGAATAGGTTATTGTACCGGTGTTTACAATGCACCACCTCTCGTGATCTCCTGGGGAAGCAGACATAAACAAAATGAGATTAGCAAGATGCAACAACTTGCTATAGTAACAAGTCGCAGTGAGGAAAAACAAAAGCAGAAGGTTTCACGAGTCAGGATGAGTGGGAAGATGCGGTCAGCAGTTTTCTATTCTTCAGTTATTATTATTTATTAGATAATGTAAAATTTTGCTTACCATTCCCCATCATCTGCTTCAGGAAGCCGCTCTCATTGGCTGTTGTGGTCCAGCTAAGAAAGTACCAATGTATTTGTAAATATTAAACATGTGTGTGGCTGTGGCTTAGGGGTATAGCCAGCATCTTTGTTATCGGAAGGTCACTGGTTCAATTCCAATGGTCTGCATGTTGAAGTGTCCTTGGGCAAGATACTGAACCCCAAACTGCTCCTGATGTGCTGGTCGGCATGGCAGCCACATTGGAAACATAGAAGCACATCTGTTATCCTGATTACAAAATAAAAATGAGAATAATGGTGATATTTCTTGTCCAATTGTGAATTTCATTAGGGACACATTAGGGTTAAATAAGCAGACTAGGTTGACTTCATATCCCTGTATCAGTTTATAATAGTCAAAAACCAAAAGCTCTTACATCAACCTAAATCTGCTGATAGTGCGTTCCTTCTCAATCATAACAAATGTGTGTTCTCTTCCTATAAAGCCTTCTAATGTGTTCGTATAATACACTCTTGCCTTTTAATTCTACTTCAGTGTAGTAGAAACATATCCATTTGGGGATTCTGCCTTCTTTTATATCTCGTGACCTTCAGTCTCCTCCAGGGGACTGGACCCTCCTAGCTGGCTTCCCTTCCCAGTCAGCTTGAATCTGTATGAACAAAGGAAGACCCCATGTGTATTTAACTAAACACTACGAGCCTATGCAGTTAAAAGTCTCTGAACAGCTTGTGCAGCATTATCCAAGTGTTTTGCAATGATTACTCCAGTCCAAATAGCTTATATGTACTTCATTACCTCTAAAATTGAGCCCACTAACAGCTGTTTTATTTTGAAAGGATGAATAGTCATCTGCCTTGTTGCCAACAGTCTTTGGGGACATTGCATACTTAGACAGAGGGGGGATGCACACAACCGTTTATACTTTAATAAACAGTAAGCTACAAATAGGGCATGGTGGGAGTGTATTTACAGGCCTTTTTTGGATGCCAAACTGCTTGGATTATGCTACCCAAGCATTTGCTGATATGATGGTCATATTATGGTTATAGCCTGTAAAACAAGGAGGGCCAAGATCACTGGTGTTGTTTGTGGCCAGATTGAAATGTGGACATAACCCGCTGTGTATCTGTTGTTTTGATTGCACCAGCTAGGCTTGAAAGTACCATCAAACGTGGCTTTTACACGTGAGGCGAATACCACCAGAATGTTAACGGCAAACTGCAGAGAGCTGACGGCCTCTACAATGATTATCAGAAAATGGTCAATCCTTATGAAAGGGGAATGTTGACCAAACGACATTTTAAATTTGACCTAATAGCATCACCCTGACTGAGAGTGAGTAGCCAGTTTCTGATCTATAGTTTTAAAGAATGATACCACTCTCATATGTGTCTGTTACATTTTAAGGTGCCAGTAGTTTAACATAAAGACTGGAAACAGGAGAAAACAGTTAGTCTGGCCCTTGTACAAAGATAACAAAATGTGTTCACCAGCACCCTGAAATGGCTTGTTATAGCTCATATGTTTATTCTGTTTTTAATCTGAGCATTTGCTAGACAAGCAGCAAAAGTGTCCAAGTTGCCTACCCCAGAATGTCTGACTTCCTATTGTCGGGATGCTCATGTGCAAGAGGACACATGTAGTCAATTTAAGGTGAGGTCACACAAAGGAACAAACTACTGCAGGTGCTAGCATTATCTACCGCCTTTCAGTTTCCAGGCATTCTCTCTCGTGTTTCATGTGCTTGAGAAAGAATTGCAGTGGCTGTGGGATTTATCCCTGAATACACCAGAGATTTCAGAGACAGCCAGTGATTACTTGACAGTTATTTTCACTGTGACGGCCATACAAAAAAAACATAATACAGCGATGCCCCCCTGTCCTATGTTGGACACAATGGCACAATGTACAGTTAATGCTCATTCTTTTCCCCCTCTTTCTTCTTATTGTCGACAGCGAGTCCTGCAGCTGCAGTTGTGCTGACTGCTGGTGTGAGTTGCTTAATCAGTTCAGCTATGCATCTTTTTATTCTGAGTTCGACATTTTGGCCATTTTCAATAAAAAGGAGCATAGCTAAAGGGTAGACATGTGGAAGGGAAGGAGTGGCGTAGCATTATGGGTACAGTACAGGCCGTCCGTATCACGTGCAATGAGACTGGGTTACCATCATAGCATGCAAGATTTAGCAAACTGACTAGTGGCGTCTGTGGTCACACTTGGACATGACCATCAGCATTGACAACAGCAGATGTGGTCCATGATCATCAAAAGACATTAACACAGAGCCATTTTGTATATTTTTAAAATAAGGTGATCTCCATTTTAACATTCAGAGCCAAGGACAGGAGTGCTGTCTATTTCTCCCCAAAGCTGCTCGGTCTTATGTCTTTTGACTTTTAGAGCATTACAAGATTTTCACTTCAAGATTGCAAAAATTGTGTGTTCTTTGGTGCCGTAAAATGACGGGTTTTATCATCAGTCTCATGGAAAAGGCAATGAAAATATTGAATATATGTTCAATAGATATTTGATTATACTCCAGTGTTTAGTATCAAGTAGCTTATGAAAAATGAGATTTGTCAAAGTCTCTAGGCTACACCTGTTTATTCACTGTTCCAGATACATATTAAATCAAAATTGTATAAATATAAGCATTGGATCAGACTCAGCTTTGGTGGAGAAACCCAGGACAAACGATGCCGACATGAACTCAGGCGGAAACATGGTCAGCTCACCAGTGACCCCATGGGCTATCTCCACATGCTTGTGCAGGTGTAGTGTGATGGCCTCAGGGTTGGTCCTGCTCTGTCCTCTTTTGGCTGTGTTTCCTTTGTTTCAGGAAGTTGATGGGAGGAGCTGGGTCATCAGTGATGCAACGCACCTGAGCAGGCTGGGCTCAGGTGGCTATAAATCAGACCTGTAGGATCCTCTCTGTCTCTCTCTCCTGAC
This sequence comes from Spondyliosoma cantharus, assembly GCA_900302685.1. Classification (NCBI taxonomy): domain Eukaryota; kingdom Metazoa; phylum Chordata; class Actinopteri; order Spariformes; family Sparidae; genus Spondyliosoma; species Spondyliosoma cantharus. The sequence goes on from OMLP01012461.1 coordinate 33,975, forward strand.
CTGACCGGCCGACTGACATTATTATTTGTTTCTATATTGGTTCCACATACATACACTCACACAGACACTGCATACATACTGACGACTGATATACATAATTATATTGTTTATTTCCTTTGATTAATTAAAACGTTTTGCATTATTTACAGACTGTGTGTGGTCTCCCTCTTTTGTCGCATACTGTTGAGCCAGGTTGTGACAGTAGC
>OMLP01012474.1:5380-23490 GCA_900302685.1 Spondyliosoma cantharus
TGTACACACACACACGCACACACGACAAACCACTCTCTAAACAGCACCCCCCACACAGCTGTCTCGCTCCTCTGGGAGACTGTGAAGGCCAACTGTGCAGCCACTGAAATGAGCTGCTAATCCGTGTACAGGCTCCCAAGCATATTACAATGCGCAGAGCCATCGGGGCCCGTCAGCCACTGTGTGAGTGCGCGTGCCATCGGCCTACGTGCACGCACGTGTAGGTTTAGGCATGTGTCAGTCTGTTTGAATGCCAGCTGCGCGAAGCAGTGTGCATACATGAGAAGGTGAAAATGATTGTTGTCCCCGTCCTGTGTGACCTCGGTAATAGCTATATACCCCCCTCGCAGCATTTTCTAGGAGCATGACCAATTGCCATCACAGGAAGAAGATTCCACTTCTCCCCAACAAGTGTTTCAGCCTCCTCCTCGCTGCCTTTCATTGGAGGGAAGTCATTACTGGTCCTTATGAAAGTGAAATGAATGAGAGCGTAAGGGGACGGATGGGAGGTCATGGCCGCGGGGCCTCTGGGGAGTGAGGACGCATAAACTCATCACCTGGTACTGATGGAGGACCTTAACCGCCATCTCTATACCTCTGCCCTCACCACCAACCAGCATCCGTTTTTGCCCTGACCACATAGTCACAGGCAGAAGCAATTTTCTACTCAAGTGATGTTCACAAACAGCCATGAATAACACATTTGAAGACAACTCAGTGTGATCATCTGAAATCAGCATGATAAAGAAACAAAGGACGTCGCCTGAATGCAGGAGGCCAGATCACCATGCCCTCCCTTTCATATCACCTCTGATTGGTGTAATTGCAAAGGTGAGCCTTTGTTTGAATGGGTTAATATTGTTATCATGGAGCTGTTATGAAATCATGCATTTTTAACAAGGAGAGCTGATTTTTTGCCCCCAAATACAAAGTGAAATATTCATTGGCGTGACTGCACCAGCCTTAAGACAACATCTCTGATCAATCCCAGGGTTTGGACAAAGAATGTAAGAAGCTGCTGCTTTATTCATACAGCAAACCTGCTCTCCATTAAAAGAGAGTGTCCTGTAACAAAAAAGGTCACATGTGCAATCAACTGAACGAGACTTTGTTGTTTCAAAGTTTCCCTCAACAAGGCACAGGATGTCGTCATAACTGTAAGCCTCCCTGTGAGCATCAGCCTGAAAATGTACAATTAAATTGACTCAGGCACCAGAGTTTGATTGAACAGAAGCCCTTTAGTTATGATTTTAATTTCAACATTCAGCACTAGGCCTGCCAACGTTTTGGTTAAGAGTTTTAAAAAACAGATTCTGGAAGAAAATTAAGATATAATAAAAACTTAATTTGATATTAGTGGCGTAAAGAAAACAGATTTATGTCGGGACCATTCTCTGACACTTCAAATTGAGAGACAGCAGATGGGCCATGCGAAAACAAAAAACAACAAACTTAATAAATAGCACTGTTTGAAAAAATCCTGCAAGGACTTCCGCCGCTTTGAATTCCGCAGATAACTTGACTGTCTACAGGCATGACACGGCAATTTTTCACAGCTACCTGTCCGTGACACATTGTCCACTTATCCATCAGCGGGCCTTAAAGGAAAGCGCTTGCCGTGAGTTTTCATCTCTTGCCTTGGACGTCTGGCCAGTCATATCTCACATGACAATTCACTCTGTGAGCGAGAGAAGGGTGAGAATTTTGCACTAAAAACAAATTTTGTTCATAAAAAAACAACAAACTCCAATTTCACCAGAGGACACAATTTGTCAGAAATAAAAGTCAGCGTTCTGAACAATCGTCTTTCAGACCAAATGTAAGAGAACCTAGTCGTGGATTGATGCACGTCTGGCAGACTTGTGTGAGACAACTGTGTATGTAATCAGCAATTACCCTAATGGCTGCGCTGACATACATTGTGGTGTAGGGTTCGAGCGTGTGTGTCAGGGGGCAGGCGTGGGGAGGACGGGGGTCTGCTGAAAGCCCCGTTGGAGTCTCTGAGTGATGGCTTGTCAACGGAGCACTCCTGTTTCAGACGGAGTCAAGGCTCAGGTGGCTCCGGCGGGCCCTTCTGCCTCCACATGGTGTTCCTCAGGTCACGCCCGTCCGGTACGCTGGTGCTTATCCACACCCTCCTCCATCTGCAGAACATTGTTCCCTTCTCTCTCCCTGTCTTCAATCTGCTCATTTTACCACCTCAACTCCTGGGCTGTTGGTTTCCATGCAACATGCTTGAGTAAATCTCAAATACGAAAGCCCAAGGCTTTCACTTAGCTTGTTGGTCACACTCTAAAATACCTTCTTCCACCGCAGCTTCAACTGTGCTGTAAGCTCATCTGTTGGAATGCACACAGGTGGAAAATACCAAATCTGCTTTTTATATAAAAAGTAGGTGGTGCTATGTTCGGTGGCAGAGGAAGTATTCAGATCCTTCCTTAAATAAAGGTCCTGCATTTTAATCTTACTTCAGTTTAAGTACAGAATTACTATCAGCAATGTGTACGGAAAGTATCAGAAGTAGCTGTTCTGTAACTGATCTATTATTTCATATATATGACAGTATTATGTTTCTCTGTTACTGTTATAGCTGATCAGAGTGGGACCACAGTAGTTTTAAAGATGCGATATGTAAGCACTGGCATACAAACAATGGGATGGCATATCATCAGAATACGTCAGAATATGAAATTCTATCGCCGAGTTACGTGTGTATAGTGTTTGTGTTTACACTGCGATTACAAAAGCTTTGGACTGCTGGGAGACGGAAGTGTTCGGGCCCACGGTGTGGGGGACCCAGCAGGGAATGATGGCGGGGAACACCACCAGAATGGGCACCAGTACCGAAACAACCAGCGGGCTGGCAAACGGAAGCGGGCTCAGCAGCATCCCAGTGAACAGAGGCCAGTTTGACAACAGTGTAAACAGCGCCAAGGTGATTTGTAGAAGATACAACCAGGACTGGGACTCCGTGAATGATGAAGGGCACAGGAGGGTACAGGAGAGGCATGACGTGGGAGAGGACTGAGAGGGAGGTAGGGCATCAGAGGGGCAGGTAGCAAGGCGAACAGCATTTAGAGCCAGAATATTTTCACATCTTACTCAGTGAATTAAGGATTTATTTTGACCAAACCAGAGGTGATTGTGGAAAGACACACCAAGACCATGCTGGAAAGTTTTATCTTGTTTTTTTTTGTTTTTTTAACTCAAGATTGGATGAAGTTTCTTTTAAGATGAGCTAACAAAACAGATGAGCTCATCTTAGTTTGGTGAAAGAGAGAAACTTAAATTGAGAAGCTGTATGGTTGTTTAATTATGACCACTACTCCAGGTTTGGGATTGTAGCAAACTCACCACACATCTCCTACATACTATGGTGGGAGGGGCTTGGCTATATCTGTGTAAATATGTGAAAACTGTTATTTCTTCACATTCTGTTAAAACTTGTTGGTTTTAGTTATTTCTTTAGTTTTAGTTAAAAAATATTATATAACCTTTAACTACATGTTTTACATTTGTTTAATTTAGTTCAGTGGTTCCTAACCTACAGGTCAGACCTCCTCCAAAGGCTCTAAAGATAAATATGGGTGGTGGTGAGATGATTCATTTTTTAATGTGTACATTAAAACTACTTGAGTAAATGTATTTAGTTACTTTGCACAACTTGCTTTGTACCGAATGTCCCCTAGAAATTATGTTCAGTTTGTGCTCAACTAATGATGTTTTGAGGAAAAACACAATAATGTCTTCAGTCAACCATTATTATTTGAGTGTTTCCCTTTAGGCAACAGACGCACTTTGGTTACGACTAGGAAATATTTCGTTCTGGGTTTGCGTGTATGTGTGTGTGTGTGTTGTCGTTAAATGTTGATTTTTCAGTTTTTCAATATTTAACCAAGACCTCAAACTTTCCCTAAACCAAGTGCTGTGAGTGGCTCAACATAACCATAACCATTATTTCCTGCTCTTGCTCATAGGACATATACTCCAGGAGACATTTTTCCTGTAAAAACAAATTTGCTGTTTTAAGCTAGACTGCCCTTCTTAAGATATAATGCTCTACACAGTATATTGTGTAATTCTTGTCTTGCATTGGTTTTGCCAGGTTTTAGCTCAGTCTTAAATATCTTAATTTGAAAACAAACTAATTCACTGTGAGAGTCATCTTGACTTCAGCGCAGGCTCAATCTGTGTTTAATGTCCTGAAAGAAGTCTGAAAGAAAAAAAAAAAAAAAAAACCTCATTTGTGGCTCAATTTGCTGTGTGCTCCTTGCTAATCAAACATCCCCTACTTTGACACATCATTTTAGCAATCAAACAGTTAAGCACATACATATAAAGCACAAAGTACAAGAGATCTATTGGCCATTGTATGCACTTGACAGCTTAAGCATAACTATTATCATACAGGCGCTTGTGCAGCAGTCGCTCCAATTATTACATGTAAATGAAAGGGCCTAATAACCACTGATGAATTATTCAGATGTAACACTGGTGTCACATTGATTTGTACGTACCAAGAGTTGTGATAAAAACAGCCTCTTCATTATAAATGACCACTGAATTGCTCATTCGTGTCATGCCTGAAGAGTGATGTGGGTTTCAGCATAGTAAGTACTCATCAAATTGTATTCGGCGGGCCATAGCCTTTAAATTATATTCAACAGGGCATGGGCTGAAGTTTATTTACTGACTCACAGGAGAAGTATTTGAATATCAAACAAAAAAATTGAAATCTCTTCCTTTCCAGGTAGCCGCTATGTATTGTGTTAAACATACGAGCAGCCTTTTCAGCTGTGTGTGTCCTGTGCTTGTGAGCACGTCCTGCCGCGCATGTATTCATGTAATTCTCTGGGAGAGTAAGAATACGGGTGAGGTTGTTTACCTTGCTTTATGCAGATTGCATTTTTCATATTGAATCTCGCCCGCCCAGTTGGAGCCCATTCAGGAGTGCGGTGTGCCACTGCTGCAGCGAGAAAAAGTGGATACTGAACCAAGCTCCATGTGCTTTTTCTATTGCCAAACCAACGCGCTGTAGAGGACTTGATAACATCGTTCATCTTTCAATCTTACACAAAAGAAGTGTGCATGCTCCAGAGAACCCAATCCAAGGAGATCCTCCTATAGAGATGGTTTCATCCTGGCAGAAGCTGACTGAGTAGTTCAGTACGAAATGATGCCATCACTAAATTGTCCACCGCTGTTGATTCTGCTGTCTCACTCGTAGCAGTAGTAGCATGTGTGTGGGAGGGAGGTTTGTCAAGTTTTGACTGTGACAGCATTTAAAATAGCAGATTGTTAGTGACCTAATTACGGTACTTCTGCATTAGTGCGTAGTGTGCCTGAGCGGGCTGACTTGATGAGACCGCTGCGAAGCTATTGGATTTGAAAACACACAAGGCTAGTGAGGCCGGCCGGAGCAGCATTAGCTGCGTTAACCGGTGACTCCTGACAGCTCACAACAGGGGAGGCGTGTCATAGTGGTTCATAGGCCTGTGTGTGTCAGATAAAAACGAAAGTGCTCACTGGATCATGGAGTATATTGCACGGTGCAAAGCTGCGACAACAGCACCTATATCACCAAAGAGACAGGACAGGACGCTTGACTGGGCAACTTTTAAAGCTGGGAAAAAGTGGAGGAGAAGAGAAAATAAAGTGAGCAACAGATAGAAATAAACAGAAATAAAAGATCGTCCAGTTGGAAAAAAAAAAAAAAAGACGGACTTGGAGGTGAGAACTGAAGCCTGAGGAAGACAATTAGAAAAAGAGCGAGAAGAGCGAGCCACAGCAAAACCTTCCAGCATGAAAGACCCTAACCACTATATCTCCTCCCTGATAAGGCTCCAAAAGCTTATCAGCCAATGGGTAATTTCAATTAAAAGGGGTTTTGCAAGACAAGTGGTTAAATACCTCAGAGGGAACCTGTCACCACAGGAGAGGTGGCAGACTGCCTCTACAAGACAGGAGGGAGAGAGAGGAGAGGAAGAGGAACAGAGTGCTGCATGAATGGCTGGACTTGGCCCCGGTAGCAGCACGTGATGAGCGTTATTGCATTAGCTCCTCGCCAATCACATAATGAACTCTCTGTCAGACGAGACAAAAGTCCGGCCACACCCCTGCAGCACGGCAAAAAGCTAGAAGAATGCGATCGGTAGGATTAACAATGAAGGAGCCCTGAAGGGAGGCAGCGAGAGGCCTTTTGCCAGAGAGAGATAGGAAGATTCAGGGGCTTAGCGTTGTCAAATGTTTTATTCAGCCATGACCGTGAGTGCTGCCAAACAGATTAGCCTGTTTACCACAGGTTCTCATTTAAGAGATAAATCTTTAAATGTTGGATTTGGCAGGGGGAGGTGGAGAGGGGCAGCATCTATGTCACAATAAGTAGGAGGAGGGCGGGCGGAGGGGCATCTCGTGCAACTGAGTAACAAAGGGACTGAGAGGCAGAAATAAAACTTCTCATTAAGCTTCGAGTTGTCTGAATTAATGACAGCTGTGAGCAGACTATGATCAATATGCCTTCAGTATATCTCTCTCCTAGGGTGAGATGAGGATCGAGCTATCTTCACGGCAAGCAGGTTGAACGGCTGCCGTAGATGGCGCGAGCGGGGAGGAGGGGGGTGGGTGGCGGCGGTGGGGAGGCTTGAAGATTTGACTGTGTTCTTTGTTGTAGCTCTGTGGAATTCTTGCCTCTCTCCTCTCCTTCCCTCTCCACTTCTTTTGTTCTTGTCTATTACAGCGGGGGTGATGAGGCTCCCCTGGGCATGTTCAGCTACAGAAGCCCAATCTCAGTGGATAATCATCTTCAAGATACATCAACAGGGCGGTTGTAATTTTGAACGACTGAAGAGAAAAAAAAAGTGAAAGCGGGAAAACAGAAACGATAGAGGAAAAAAGGAGAGGAGAGAAATAAAACAACGGGGCAGTGTATTTGAAGACTGCTCGGTACTGTATATAGAATTATGGTTCCTCCTAACTACCTCTTAAAATGTTTTCCTCTTTGTCATCTAACATTGCGTGTCCCCATCACATTTTGCCTTTCCCTCCCTACTGTTTCTGTGCTGAACGCACCCACAGTTTGGCTGTGAAAGCCTCAGTTCTCAGTCAACTTGTTAGAAAAGGACCATGCCAAGCATTCCACACCATTTCCAATTAATGATGCTGCTCCTGGCAGTGAAATAGTAAATGACTAGCGAGAGGGTTGTTTTATTTCCCAAGATGGAGTCGACACAACTTCTGTTTCTGACTTAAGAATAGATAACTACTAGATCCTATATGACCCACTTTCTTACTAATGAGAGGTCATCACACGCTGGGGCGAAATGTCAGGAGAAAACGCTGTCATTTCTATCGGGAAATACTTTTGTGCTTTATTGACCTTAAGGGACAGAGGCAGGTTTTCCTGGCAAGTGGCAGGTGTATGAGTTAGGGACCGAGACGGACAAACTACTGTAGGGCAACTTTTAATGGAACCAATGGGACCTGTGTGTGTTTGTGTGCACGTACAAATGCTTTGTCCCTGCGCATGCACGCTGCAACATAATAGAGACGGCAACTGGCTGATGATAGTGACATGACTGACAATGACTGACACGTGGATTGTGATGTTGATGAGCCGTGGGTCTAACTGGCTAGAATATTTAAGTCTCGACTGTCATTTCTCCGGTGACACATGAGAATCGGAGCACAATCTATCTATGTGCATTCTCTGGAAATCCCATTGGCCACCTGGCTATCTTGTTCGAATCAATAACATCTCAGGCCATCACAGCTGGAGCCTGACTGACCATCCAAAATGGCAGCCATATGTCCAGTAAAGCAAAGAAATCCCTGCAGCAAACGCTGATAGTATCAAGTCTTTTTCAGCACAATATTTTCTTTTCAGAGAAGCTACAGTTGTCAAACAGGCTCTCAGGGTGCTCAGAAAATCTGAGGCAGTGAAGTTAAAGAGTTTCGAGTGGGCTCAAATGTGCAAATCTCAAAATTAACATAGGTCTTGACATGGAATAGCGGGAAGTTGTCATAGAGGATCATGAATATTCAAGCATGTGACCTAGTTTGATACGCCAGAGCAGGACAGTGGGGTGCAGGGTAAAAAATCCATCTGAACTCAAACGTACTACAGTAGTGTGGTAATATGAATCAGTGTGGGAGGGATTTCATTTTAATTACTCATTCAACTGTTGAGCTACCTTCTGCTTTGTGAAAAAGAGCCTCTCTATCTCCTCACATCTTTATAATTTGACAATCTTGATCAGTGAAGTAACAAACTGAAAATAAACCTTTTTGATTTCACAATTAGGAAACAGAACGCTGCGTGCCTCTCAACCCTGGTCCACCATGAGAGATAAGTCCCTCTAAGACAAAGTGTGAACACCCTTCCCCTGAATCATGAAGCAACATACTGAAGTACACAAATGAAAAGTGTTTCATTCTTCCCAGACCATAAGTTAATAAAAAATCCACTCTGTTGGCACCAGACTGTCTGACACAAACTCAAATTGATTCATAATTGAGTTTGTATAGATTTTTATCCAGCTTTTGCTGGTTACATTAGGGCTCGACTAGTCTCATTTTGCAGTGGAGTGTACAGCAAATGCAAGCCATGCTCCGGGCTCACTGTGCATCGTGCATTGCAATAGCTTGTTCAAATAATAACAGGCTCTGAAGGACAATTTTACTTCCTTCTACTCTTCAATGTGCAGACACTGAAGGATGTGTTTAGGGTCACCTCTTCCCACTGACACAAGCCTTTTTCTCTCACTATTAGGATTTACATTTGGCAATAAATGTTAAATGGGAGTCAGAATGCAATTATTTTCACATCAAGTCCAGAAAATCTTCTTGAAAACACAAAGTAACTGTGGAGGGGAGAAGTTAAAAAAAAAAAAAATGCATTGTGTATTTGTGAAATATTGTTAAAATCTACTATTCCAAACATTCACATTTTATAGAGTAAGACCACAGTTATTCAATGATTTTGTTGATGTCAACTAGGTATGCACAAAAATACTGGCACGCCTTCAGTCCTGTATAAATGCTTCATAATAAAATACCTGCATTGGCTCAAAATGAGCAGTGCTGCCGATATAACAAAAGAATAGAAAATGACACTCCAAATATACATAGATTAAGTAGGTCTTGAATGATCTACATTTGCCAATGGGCCATTATAATAAGAGTAGGCAAAAAAATCCAGTATTGTTCATCCCTAATGTTAACACACGCCCCGAAAATGACCCAACAGTCCCCCTTAATTCAGTCAAGACTGATCTAATATCAAACTCGATATCACCGGATCACTCTGAATTTTAAACCACCCCGACTTCTTTCCCATAATTCATCACCGAATCTAGGATCTGGTTGAAATTGTATTTACTTTTCAAGATCCATGCATTGTTACCGTTGAAATGAATGAAATTGTTGAAAAACACGATTTAAAAGGAAAGTGAGAAAAAAGAAAAATCTGCATCCGTCTCTTTACCTGGATCCTCACCGAAAGTTATTGTGATCTATTCTAGGTCAAGACCCATCCTCAATCCAATTTTCATAGAAATCCACAGTGGCACAGAGGAATAAGCTATGCAAGGCTTCGACTAGACGGGCTGGACTTTTTAGTCGTGTCAATTCATTGTAGGTCTTGATCTTTTTATGTTTTTCGCCGTGCAGGTACACACAAAGAAACATACTCAAATAGAAACTTTTCCGGCTGAACTCAAGGACCAGTTGAGAAACAGGCACTGCACTGGTCGACCACAAAAAGTCAAAGTGTGTCACCGACCGATTGAGAACCTTGGACTTGCCTGGCGCTGCCACACTTGCCTTTGTTGGTGTCTCACTTGGTGTGAGTGTTTTGTGATTAAGAAGGGAGGCAGGCCATTCATCAGACACTGCTGTCCATTCAGTCCTCAGTGGGGCCTGTCATACAGGTCTCTATCCAGCCCTGAGCCATGGTCAATCTTCAGCCAGACAGCAACCTCCCTTTGCGATAAAAAAAAAAGACAAAGTTTGGGATTTATGGCCGTTCTGCAACAGGCCTTAACATCTCCTCGGGGAGCACATAAAACACTGAGGAAAACAGAGTGTGAGCAGTAATACACACATTTGTCTTTTATGGCTCGATGTACTGATAATGATGTTTGATTTTCCATTATGTTCCTACGAAAGGTGAGGGAAACCAGGGCTGGTGCTTCCGTGTCCTGACCCACTGCTGTAAGTGCCCATGTCCGTAATGTAAACTTTTCCCATTAATTCCAACAGGATTAGAGAACCTGAAAAAGATGGTTAAGCCATGGCAAGGGCCCCGAGGCGCTCATTAAGTCCAGCTAGCAAACAATATCATCGTAATAAAAAAGATGTGGCAAATCTTATCTGTATGCAATGCTGTTGTTTTTTTGCAAGGAAGGACCCAAGGCGACTCAAAGCAGCTCTTGGGTTGTAAAAGGCAAGTCAGCTACCATCACTTACCCATCCTTTGTATAATATGTCTTTGAAGGATCATGTGCATATTTAAATAAGGGTATATGTGGTGCACATTGACAGTGCTTCATTAAAAGACTGAAGTATTCCCATTTCATTTGGTGGAATCCCCAGTGCCGTATTTATTGGTTGTCCCTGGCAATACCGTGGAACATTAATAAAGCATACCAATATCATTCAGCTCCTGGGATAATTAGGCAGCCCATCCCCGAGAAGACCGTATATGGCACATAAATTCTATTAATAAGCTATATATTTGGTTTAAGATCTAGAGGCCCCTGATCTAAACTTGTCATGAGAGTAGCAGAACGTTATAGCACCTCGGTTCTGCGGGGACAAGAGTGAATGGATATTGTCCTCAATTAAAGTTGAAATAGGTAAACATTCCCCTCCTTCTTGTTTCATTTTGCTACTCAAATACATTTTAATTATGACAAAGCACCTATTCTCCCTTTAATATTATTTTACCTTTGAAATAATTAGCTTGGTTTTGTCCAATTTGCTATGTAACTAAATCCTGTGACTGCTCGACTCAAACAAAGCATCATTTTCACACAGTGTTGAATAAATCTGTCACTGAGCAGCAATCATTTCCCCTGATAGCTTGGTTTATTCCTAATATCGTATTGTTTGCAATCAAAAAAGTTTTTTTTTATATGAACATTTGATTGGAACGAGATGAAGGATGTCTTTGCAAATAGTGGAAATTTAGTTTTTTACAGTTTGCATCTTTGCCTGCACTGCTACCAAACACATTAAAGCAAATCATTAACACACACAATCACCTGAGTGACTAGGCAAACAAACAGTAATAATTAGTGACATTGTCATATCAATGAATTTAGCTATGGTCTATCAGGAAATAGCATAATGTATTACAAAGTGCCTAAAGTATCTGATGTGTATCAAAAGTAATTTTGTGGCATTTAATATCCTTAAATATTCCAAAGAGCACGTAAAAATAAATGATACATATATTTACATGTAAGCATATACCAACCAATTATCAATCTGATATTCAGCATTTTTCAGATTATAAGGATCAATTTCATTCAATTTCAGGTTTTGATGCAGCACGTAATCTGCAAAGTACCTTGTAACTAATGTTATCAAATAAACGTAATGAAATACAAAAGTAGTAGTAGTAGTAGAATGTAGTAGAAGTATAAAGTAGCAGAAAATGGAAATACTTAAGGTGAGTTCAAGTGCCTTCAAATTGCAGTTATTTGATTGACGGTATTTGATTAAATGTACTTTGTTACATTCCATCATGGTGTATTGGTGATTCCACCTCATATCTCCAGTTATCTTTTTTTTATTTGCTATATTTACCATTTCTGCTTGAAAAATGACTGAAATGATTAATTCATTGGTTGGCAACTATTTTTTTTTATGAATCTACAAATCGATTAATCAACTAATCTAGCAGCTCTTATGTAATGTAGTGTAATGTAAAGTGTTATTACCTGAAGGGGCCGATAAGTAGGTTAGTCCTTCTTGGGAAAACGCATTTTCAATATATTTCAAATGACATTAAAGGAATGTCTGAGGAGAAATACTGTATCAGTGTAAAAGCACCTCAGCACTGACAGCTTCGCAGCTGCTGAAATTATGTCTCGCAAATTACTTACTACTCGAGCCAATTACAACATTTAGGCTTGGTGCTCAGAGAAATATCCGTTTTACTGCCGTTGACAAAAGGCAACTTGTAAAGTGGCTCTTTGGCTCACTTCTAGCTTGTTCGGTTGTTTCTGAAAGGCCGGTGGCAGGGTCATTTATAAAGCTCCGCCAGCCATCCCAGAAGATGGACACAGGGAAGGTGATGTGGCTCACATCTCAGAGGGCAGGTCCAAGGCTAACCCTCCAGCACTGACTCTCTCCTGCCGCTCTGGTTCTAATTACCTCTCTGACAGAGAAGTGGAAAGAGGCAGGATGCGGGATGGCACTGGAGCTGCGGCAGAGTGGCAGAGGAAAGTCTGGATGGTGGCTAAGTGGAGCCAGGAGAGATGCCGATGTAGAGCAGGGTGGAGGGGAAGAGGTAGCCTGAATCCAAGTGAATCTTCTTCTTTTTTTTCCTCCTGTAATTGTTGGGCACTAATTTGCCTTAGCTAAACCATTTGTATGCTGGGAGTCATTGGACTGGCACATTTATCTTGGAGACAGCTTTCTAAACTTCATTGTTGCCTGGACCAGTCCATCTAAAACTGATCAATCACAGTAGCAAACAGCTGCCTCACTCACACGAGAGCATATAAACAGAGGCTGCCCACAAATTGTTAAACAAACAGACTGCTCAACTGCACCCTCAAAGGAAACTGCTGTTGCTCCCACGAAAAAACAGCAAAACCCTATTGATTAGTGGTCAATGGTTGGAAATAAGGGAAATTAAAAAAAAGATTTACTGTTCTGGATTGAGGCTCTGAAGCAGCAAACTTGTTCTGGAGATGACACGTGGTGAAATAAGGTTTACACAAATCACAAACAAGCACAAAAACTGTCTGCAAAAAGATGTGGCATGGGGCCCCATGCTGATGCAGTCAGGTTTGTAAAGTCTCACACACACACACACACACACACACACACACACACACACACACACACACACACACACACACACACACACACACAGACAAATTCTAAAACTGTGAAAAAGGAGTATTTGAATAATTTCCTTTACCTGCAGACTTCTTCAAAGAGACAGCTGGACTGAGATTTTCCCAGAATGCACTGTGCCAAACAACGTCGCATGGTGCAGTGACCTGGGTGAAAGAACATACAGACAATCCTACATTCAACATTAGACGGAAAGATATCACATCATATGTATCATCCACGATGAAACCATCATCATTTGTTTCACGTTCGGAATGTGGATCATTGAGAAATTGTAATTGATTAACGGCGACTGAGTGCTGTGACATGCATAATCATGGCCTCATCACACAGTGAATGATATGCTTTGTGTGTGACTCACTTCATCTAACTGAGAGCTGTCAGACATACGTCAAGGTTTAGTGAATGACAACTGATCTGTTGTTGGCTTTTTAGCCAGGAATTGGAAGGAAAATGTCAGTATGTCGGCAGAGGTGATCTCACTCACCCTAATTTAACAAACTGATGTGTGTGTGAAATGTAAGTTACGCAAAACAACTTTTTAGTTGGCTATTGGCAACAATTCTTTATAATATTGAAATGTCTGTAAATGGTAAGTTTATTGATTATTTAATCGACAGAAAATGAATCTGCTATTCTGATCATTCTATTTTATGGTTAACTCATCAACATTCTCTGGTTCCAGTTTTTCAGCTGTAAAGATTTGCTGTCATTTTTTGCATCTTTGAGATTTGGTGTCTCGGTTGGATGGAAAACAAGCAATTTGAAGACACCACCTTGGGCTTCAGGAAGCTGTGATAATTTTTTTTACTTTCAATTACTGTGAATAAAAATCCGTAGATCAACTGAAACCAGTATGAAAATAAACGTTTTGCATGCTAATACATACGTGGATATATGTTCATGAAACATACAAAAGAAAATACAGATTTGAAAACAAAATGGAAAGAGGTAGGTGGATACATTGAAAGATACGTAAATGCAAAATACATTTGCAGTAAACATGCCCATTTCATTATGAGGTTCTGATTGCATCGGGACTACTGTGATTTAGAACGCAAACTTGGTGAAACTCACCAAAGAGAAACAAACCTACTTATTGATCCCTTAAGACTACACATTACATTATATGGGAGCTGCAACAATCAGTCGATTAATCGTCTTGATGATTAGAAAATAATAACCGGCAACTAATCAATGTATCATTTTAGTTGTCTTTTAAGCAAACATTTTAAAAATCTGCTTGTTTTAGCCCTAATGTAAAATTCTTCACATGATTACTGTGCCTTACATTTTGCAGCTAAGTTTAATGAAATGTTTAGACATTTAGAACCTAGATTTGACACTAAAAAACACAGAGGGGAAAAACTGGGCTTCAATGTGACTTTGCGCTCTGAAACACTCGTCTCCAACTGGGCAGTGACAGCCCTCTGCAAAAGCATGAGCGCCCTGTCACAGTGTCCATCAGCTAACACACCGAAGCCCTCCGCACTACAGGTGTGCAGCTTTTCTGGGCGATCACACCGTCTGATCCCTCCGTCGAAATGAATAGCTCGGGGCCGGAGAGATCTGCGTTATCTCTGAGAGAGATGTAAAGAGAGAGACTCTGGGAAACCATGTGAGTAATAGGCCAAATTAAGTGCTCTCAAAACATTCCTAGAATGACTTCAGAGAAGTTTACAATGACTGGATTTGCTCATTGCCTCCACCTCAGCCCTCCTCCAGGCAGCCGAGTCATGTCTGGCTGCCAAATGGGTTACTATCAGCAACAGAGAAGTGGCAGAGGACCCACTTAAACACAGGCTGAGCCAAGAAACTGATCTCCTGTGAGAAGAATGTCTGGCTGTCTTCCCATGTCATGCAGTGGTGCTGATGGGCTGATAAAGGTTTTGCCAACTGGATTCTTCCCTTCCTGTGACATTCCTGATTGGCCAAAAGCAGTAGTAAGAGCTCCAGGAGACACCGGCTCTTGTTTTTCTCCCAATGTGGAAGTCAAAGGACCCGGAGGATAATTGTGACAAGCTGCTGACCCCCCCGATGCCCAGGTCAAATTTCTCCAGGACGGGGGCCACTTCCTGTCCAAACGCAAACTATCCAGTGAGGCATCAAAACCATTAGAACTCTTTTTCTATTATCAGAGGACTCGTTCCCCCTGAGACCTATTTACTTATCAGTTTCCTCAGTAAGATAAACGTAACAAATAAACTGCGATGACTCCGACTGACAAGCCGGTGATTTAGCAGGGCGGGCGTCGCTCCTGTTTGTCAGTGGAAGGCAGTTACCGCTGACTGATTAACTGTTATCATCTCCGTTTTCGTGTGTATTTCAGACTGTCTACTTGAAACACCTTTAAAAAAACGAAAAAGAGTGAGAAAGTTAACTACTGTGTGGTTTTATGGCAATATGATGCTCAAATGGATCCTAACAAATCAGAAAATGAGGGGGTACGTGGAAGTTGATTTACTGCAAAACCCTACCCAACACGAAACATTTCATTTAAACAAATGTGTCGTGGTTTATGAGAAATGTATGCATATTTGGCACGAACAAATAGCCTCCCTTTATAGCGCTGTTAAGAATAATGATGGCCACCGATTGATTTAGCAGCAGAGCACCCGCCTACTCTAAAAACGCAAACACATTTTTGCCAAAAGCATGACGTTAACGGATGATTTCCCGAGGAATGGTTTGTTTAGGGGCCTAATGTATCGGAGCTATGTCAACAGCTAGTTCCACATGTCAGCGGTGTTGTATATTTAAACCTTTTTACACGTGTGATTGATGGTGCTAACGAGTGATGTACACGGTTTTAATCTGTGTAGTCTTTATGTCAAATGTCAAAACGGGGGAGATATGCAGACCGCGGCACATCTGGAGGATAAGTTAAATAATGTGATATTTGAATCTATATGTGAGGTGATACGGATATGGTAGGTAAACAACATGGAACACAGTGGCAGTAACAAGCAGTGAGAGTGAGGTATTTTTTATGTGGAATAAAATTTGACTGTTGTCTTTTTTTCTCATTTTTTTTTCAGGTTTATTGGTTGGCTTCACCTTAATTATCATACGCATTAGACAATTTCTGTACCCTCCATACAAATTCAACCATCCTAGACTGATTTGTTAATTTCCACAGTTTATAAATTGATTTGCAGCAAAAAAATACTTTCACAGCGGAATTACAGTAATGACCTAGCCCGCCGGTCAACACAGAGGAGGTGAAAGCAATTTTACACTTGGCCCACAGAGACCGTAATTCTAATTTGAATACTTCTATGTCTCTTGTTTTTATTGTTTGGGCATTTTATTTAAAAATAAATAAATGAATAAATAAAAAGCACAGGGGGGCTTGGTGGAAGGGAATGAGGAGAGAAAAGGATGCAACTTATTAATTTATCGTAGCTTAATTAAAAATGTCCCTTTTCAATTGTTGAAAAAGAAAAAGTGATTTGTTTTTCATGGACTAATGTTAAATACACCTGAAGTACTTTGAAGTAGATTCAGAAGTGTGCACGGCTTAGAAAATACAGAGCACCGTGGAGCTGTGGAGGACTGTCGCCCTACTTAAGCCACGGTGTTGAATTAAGACGAGGGTGAGGAAGTAATTAATAAATCTGAGTACGATCACTCTCCTTTGGAGTTGTAAACAAAGTTTTTGAGATGCAAAATATGTAAGATGTATATATATAATGCACATAATGTATAGTCCCGTCTATATTTCATCTTTTCTCTTACTCAAATCTTTTTAGTATTTTTATCATTCTAAGTTTTAATTTACCTGTACTTATTGTATGTCTGTATGTCTGTCTACCTGCTATTGTGACGAGTGAATTTGAATTTGTGACAAGAAAATTTAAGTTCAAAACACCTCAGATATCACATGTCTAACTACGGCAACCCACGCAGTCAAAGTGGGTTGTTTTTTTTTGTCATGATGGCTGGTTTAAGCCAGTCAACAGAAATTAAGTTGGATAAACTTGTGCATACACACCTCATTAAAGAGGAGTCCTCAAAATTTGAGCGGGAGGAAGGGACTTTAATATATACGTACTGTATATAATGAAAAAGATTAACTTTTACATATGTTTGATAAAAACAAGGAGATAATTGAAACATGGAGAGAGGATTAGCTTTTTTTTTTTTTCATCATGTCTTTAAAGCCTTTAAAGCCTCCCGCAAGTCCAACCCCACATCCCTGATGTGGGAGGTGGAGAAAGGTGAAGTATGGGATTGCCAAACAGGATGATGTATGGTGTATGTAGTAATGTATGTATGGTTTCTACCCAGGCAGCTACAGTTGCAATGAAGGCTTGTTTGGAATAACCCAGAAAAGCGCTGGCCAGCGGGGCCCTGGTGAAGCTGGGCGAGCCAATCCCTTTGATTACAGAAACATTGAGAGTTAGTAGACACCAACACAAATTCGATATCTGGGTGACCCAAAATTACGAACAGCTCGGCCTACTAGTTCAACACAGTTGGCCAGTGCAGGCTATCTTTAGGGTTGAATCACCTTCGGGCTGGGCGATATATCGAATATACTCGATGTATCGCGGCTTGTTCTCTGTGGGATGTAGAAAATGACTATATCGTGAATATTCGAGTATACACTCAATTGTCACGCAGTTGCTTTTAGTCGCGGGCATTGAACTACAGGTTTTTCTCACTCTTTCTCATCTCTCCGCACAGAGAGATAAAACAAGCGCACCTAGTTAAGTACGTCACATTCTGTTGTGCGTGCAACGTCATACGCCGGCAGCATGTAGCAGCAGAGATCTCAGGTAGCGGCAGCAGCAGGTGCTGAAAAATGGAGGGAGAATTAATTCCCAAGAAAAACAACGCAGGATCCATCGTCTGGTGGTGGTTTGGGCACAAGAGGGAGGCGTTGAACAAATAACCGTAATATGTAAAGTTTGCCGCAAAAGGTCGCCACAAAAGGTAACGCTAGTAGTACAACACATTTATATCACCATTTGAGAACCCACCCGCTAGAAAACGAAGAGTGCTTGAAACTCCGCACG
>OMLP01012488.1:1507-31210 GCA_900302685.1 Spondyliosoma cantharus
TATGTATGTGTATGTGTATGTATATATGTGTGTATGTATGTATGTATGTATGCATGTATATATGTATATATATATTTGTGTGTGTGTGTATATATATATATATATATATATATATATATATATATAAGATGACCTCTTAAGATGACCTTTTAAGCTGAAAGGGTTGCTAGTACTGCCGATCCCACTGAAAATCAACATTTGCAGCTTTACGCAGCTTTCAAAGAAACAGTTGGTGTGTAGAGAGAGTTGAATAAGCTAAACAGAGACAGATATTTGGCCAAACAAAGCAGGACTAAAATTGTATTTGTTCATTTATTTCTATTTTATATAGCACCTTTTAAGTTTAAGTTACTGAGTGCTGTACCTACATAGAACATATCAAGCGATGAAAGAGTCAAGACAAAAGCAGGTATCGTGGTAGCAATTACATACATATATTGACAGCAGAGAGTTTAACATGCAGACAAAATTAAGTAAAACCAGATAGTAAAACAAAGATAAAAGCATGTACATCAGAGGTTCAAATGACATTTGTTTTGAAATTACTTTTCTGATCTTTTGGACAGTCAAAGCAAAGCTAAGATACAAATGAATTCTCCCAATACGCCATCCCACTCTACTGAGTTATTCTTTTCCTGTCCCCAACATCTCTTCTTACATGACTGAACATACCAGTATATTTAGTTTTACCCCCAGTCACTACATATGCCTTTCTTTTGCAGAAGTGCCTTGTGAAAACACATAGTTAATTCATGTAAGAGACTTCATGCATAAATGATCTGTACGACTTCTACTCACTTTTTAACCACACTATCAAATCTTAACTACATTCAGTGTGAAAGAAACAAAGACTGGCATTTTGGGTTGTTTTTTAGTTGTTTTGTTGGTGTGTGAGTTGTTTTTCTTGATGTTTTTTATATGTGAAGTAGAAACACATCACAAACGCATCTTTGTGGCTGTTAAATGTTAACACTCTTCTCAGGCGACAGGCAGAGTGTGCCAAAACTGCCAGGATTCAGATGGCTTTACCACCAGGAGGGAAAGCACCTCCAGCGGGTGCTCCCACTGCCAACCTGTACGAAGAGCTGGGCGACAGCAGCATGTGAGTCAACTCTGACCCTTCATTATCTTACTCCCATCTTACCCGGCAAGCAGGTATGGTGTCTTGCTCTTTGGGTTCCTTTCTTTGAATTTCAGATCAGAACTCAGAAGAATTTAATTCAGGTTGAATGCTAGTGCTCCTGCCTTTATATCTTCCTGCTTTTTACACCAACGGTTGTTAAGGAATCAGAATCATAACGCTCCTCTCTTCTTAAAAGACCACTGGCAGTTGTGCTTGATGACCTCACAGATCTACCTGCTGCTTCAGACATATTGTATTAACAGCTGCATCAACGCCTCTCTCTTCTTCCTTCCTATGATCCGCTTTACATGTCTGCCAACCACACTGTATGTTGCAGCACAGCTGCTGATTAGACTTTAGCTTATGTATGTGTTCTAATTTGATTACATAATTATTTTGCAAGACCCTCCCTCAAGGTAAGAGTGTGTATAAGTTCATTAAATCTCACATTGCTCACTGGGAATAGAAACAAACACAGAATCTGGCCTGTACTTCATAATTGATTTTGTCATTAATTACTTTAAACCCTCCGTTGATTAATACCCCTATCGAATGCTTCCTCAGCTTGCCTTTATGTCAAGAGTGTTTTACCATCAGCACAATCCGATTTCACCTTTCACTTTAAATACTACCCGGAACGTATAATGAAATGTTAATGCTTGCAGATTAAATGGGGCTAAAATTGAAACCGCTGTCCCGCTGGGTTTAATAATTTAGATTAACAGCATGTTCGAGCAACACTGCTTCTAACATCACAATTACTGTTAAAAAAAATAAAATGCTAATTTAATGGCAAGACCTGTTTCAATGTCTACGACAGACGCTGACTAACACTCAGCAACACGCAGAGGCTTTTGGTACTGTAGCAGGAGAAAGCTCTGAAGCTCTCATGGGGATAGCATTGTAGCTGAGCGACGCGTCGTTTATTAAGAGGTTATCTTTTTCCATTTTGCACCGGGAGTAAGAGGAGCTGGTCTCATAAACAACTCCATTAAAACTTTTTGAAATGCCATGTAAAAGACACAATGTTTTCTGGGCAGAAAGCTATATGTGAGTGTCTTTGCCCAACGCTCCTGGATTAATGCTGCATAATCTCAGATGCAAACAGCAAATAAATCAATACAGTATTTACCCTCAAAAAGCAAATGTTGATGCACCCTTCAGCTTACACCTCCTCCGCAACTTTATAACCTCTGACATTGCAGCATAACTCATTTTACCATCTTTCTTTTTTTCTATCTTCTTCATCGTTTTTCATTCTCCTGTCTGTCTGGATTCAGACTGCAGTAAGTAATCCATAAACAAATAAGAAATGAGATCTATGATGATGATCAATATTTGTTATATAGCACAGAAGCAGCACCCTCATCCCCCCTCTAGCTGATATCCTTGAGTGTACATGCAGTTTTAATTGGCAGAAGTGTATTTTGTTGAGTGACCTTGGTGAAGTGCTAGCGGTTGGAAAGTTTTGTAGTTCTTAAGTGAAACATTTTTGCCTCAAGTGACTCCATTTGTTTAGAAGTAGCCTACTGCACCTCAGTAGATCTCTCTATAGTTGTCTACTCTTCAGTCCCCCTTCATAGCTCTTAGCATTGTGACTGCACTAATCCATCCAGTATGAATTGATGTTGATTATTTGTGCTATTCTTTATCTTTGGAGCAAAAGCCAGAGTATCTGTTGCCATGATAATTTTGCTATTTTAATATTTAATTGTTTAAGCTTCAAGCATTTCTAAAAAGACACGTTGTTCATCAGATTTTGCCTAAAATTACAAACGCACATCTGCTGGTGTCTACCGTGCAGACATTTACCCAGATGGCAAAATTGTGCCGGACACATGCATCTGGTCCACATACTGTGTGTATGAATGGTGGCACTTGGGTGATCCCGCCTGCCTTCATTCCATGCACTATGTGGGCCAGATCAAGGCCACAAAAGTTTTTGTTGTCAGGAACAGTTTAAAAGTGAGCTGATTGAGCCAGGGTTTTGTTAAAGTCTGAGACAGTGGGCCTCCAAACCACAGTACTTCTGTATCTCTTCCCACATATTTAGACTATTTTATGTGATCTCATTGTGATTGCTAATTTTATAATATCTAGTTTAATATTTTGTCACTTTCATTCACTGTGCCTCCCCTGAAACAGTTTGGCATTTTAGTTAACAGTTAATAGTTGACAGTCACAATACTCCGAGTCGTAGTCTGTAAACATGCAGCACTGTTGCTTCTGCATAATCCCTTTGCTTCGCTCATTCTTTGATCGTCAATCTATACCTGTTTCAAGTCTCTTTTTCTTCTTCACCTCCACCTCTTACCGTGGCAGGGCTAAAAAGTCTGTCATTGAGGAAGCCCACCACCAGAGGATTCTTAGCACCTTCGCCGGTCGTGCCACTGCTACCCGCGGCAATGGAGCATTGCGTGTCAACCTGCCCAAGTCAGAGAGCAACGTGACCTTCCTCTCTGACCGCAACCCCCTCACCACTCACAACCCTGTCTATGATGACAACAGCCCCCTCGGCAGTCCTCAGAGTCCGTCTGAAAAGCGATTCTACTTTTCTCCTTCCCACTCAGTCTGGTCGATGCCTGCCCGCATTCACGGGGGGCTGCACAGTTACGAGGTGCCAAGGAGACAAGCTCTCATGGACCCGGATGATTGGGAGCAGCAGGTTCTCCAAGCCACCATGAGGGCCAGGCAAAGGCCGGACAGTTTGGACAAGCTCGACCTGTGTGGCAGCACAGAGACCAGGATGTCGGTCCGTGAGCAGGCCAGGCAGTTTGAGCAACAGGCCCTCCAGGAGCAAACCCTCCAGCAGAACAGAGGCTCCCAAGGCTCGCTGTGTTCCATCCTTGTCAGGGACAGAGATAGCGATGATGTGCTCGAGCTGACCTCTGAAACTCTGCTCTCCATCATGGATTACTCGTACAGCCCCAATGTGGGCAGAGAAGTCCCCCCCAGCGTTATCATGACTCAGGGAGAAGAGTCCTGGCCCTTGACTTGCCAGAGACCAACTCCACCGATCCTCAGGAAGTTCAGCTCCAGCATCTCCAACTACATGACAGTTCAGCCCTGTCAGATCACTGTGGAGATCATACCAGATCCTCCAGAAAACCCACCACCTCCTCCTCCTCAGCAGAGGCCAAATCCACCTTCCCCAGCTACATCTCCTCCCTGTAGTCCACCTTCTTCTCCTCCTTTGCCCCCTTACCTTCATGAACCTCCTCTGACCACTCCTCCCCCTCCTCCTCCTCCTCCCCTTCCTCCCCTTCCTCCTCCTGTCAAAAAACAGCTTGCTCCCCCACCTCCTCCGCCTCTTCCTCCCCCTCCCTCGCCTGCTACTGATCAGTCGCGCCCAGTTGTCCAGTTCGTTCCGGCCAATTTGCCTCCCGCGTCCTCACTTCGCCCTGTTTCTGAACGGAAACACCCACCTCCCCCTGACCCATCACAAACTGACGCTGGGCAGAGGAAGGAACTTAAAGGGATCCTGAAAAACATCCAGAATCTGGCCGACATAGAGAGGTCCGTTGCCAACCTGTACAGCCAAGTAGACAAAAACTGCAAGGTGCCCAAGTTTAACAAGAAACCTCAAGTGACTGAAGAATCAGAGGGTGCTAACGAACTGCAAAGCTCTGATCCCTGGGATGACCAGAGCATGCCAAAAACTACCAACTCCAGCTCCACAGTCCAAATCAACTCAAGTATGAACTGCGCTGAAAATGAAACGAGTCAACAGAACATGTCAGTGGAGATTCAGCAGACGAACAGACTGAACTCAAACAGCCCCAACACTGATGAGTTTTCCTCTCATTCCACAGAGCTCTGACTTTTGCCCTCTGTGTCCATACTCTCATTATGTATATGTAAACATATTCATGCCTGTTTCTCTCTTGTGTCTACATTCTTTTTTTTCTTTTTTTTTCTTTGCACAGTTGTTAGTAATTTATATAAGCTTTAGCCACGTCAAAGAAGACTGTGTGGGTTTCTCAGAGAAGAAATGCTTTATACTCGATACGTTGTGTGAAAATCTAATTTTAGTGTCACCTGCCAAGAAATGTATTCAGCCCTGCCACATTGATTGTACAATATGCTCACAGGCTTGCATTAGAGCATAAAAGAGGCTTGCATATGCAATATCAGTTTGGCTCGGTTCATTTCCACATTTTAATTATCTGAACTGCTGTGAGATCTATGATAGTCTTAGGAACACCCCAAACTTAGCAGATTAGTCCGTTCATCACGTTATAATCTTAACAGTAACATTTCATAACCAGAGCTACTTTAATCAAATTATCCTAATCAGCAAAATATGTAAATCTCACATCCCTGGGGTCTGTTTCCCACAGATTTCTGGAAACATGTTGCTGATTTTTTATTTACTCTTTTGCTTTCTGAACAAGGATAAGAGCATGGCCATTTAGGGTGCTGTTGCTTCATGCAAAATCCGGATTATGCAAAAGAAAAAAATATATGTAAGATGTTGTACATTTTCAAATGAGGAAAATTACCATAACTGCCAAGACTGCATAACTGCAAATTCTGTGAAATAAGCTTTAGACAATTCAGGGAGGATGATCACATATTTGTTGAACAACCACATTCAGAAAACTGTTGCCCACATGAAGTATTCCATCATTTTTTTTTAAGTGCATTTAACAAGAAATACACACAGTGATGAACAGAGGATGCATGAGTGCACACATTCTTTACTCGAGTTGAAGTACAGATGCTAAATATTTAAAATTAGCTCTGATGGTGATGATAACTCTTGAGTGCTCATTCAACTTCATCACTCAAGTAAAAGTAAGTACAGGCTCTGAAAACTACTCAAAGTTAAGTTTGAGTAGTAAAGTCAATAAAAGTAGTATTTCCCTTCAAAAAGAAACATTTCTAACGGCCATATCTGTGCAAAGCTAACTGAACCTCACGTCATATTAATAAATAATTAATGATATATTATTCAAAGAAACCCAAAGGTAGAATCAGTAGGATTTGTCTGAGCAAACCATAAACACACCAGAAATATAGTTCATTGTTGAGTTTCATTCCCAGGACATTAGATCCCAATATTGTGGTTTGGTAAAATGTACCAAGCACAGAAAAAAGTTGACTCCTGACAAGACAATCATTTTGTGAAATTGATGTGTAATGATGTGAAAAAAAGTGACGAACCGGTTTTGAAAATGTGTTAAAATGTAGGGAGTGAATGTAAAAAGTTGTGAAAATTAAATAAATACTAAGATACTGAAAAATCTACTAAAGTACAGTAACGAGTACAGTGTACTTTGTATCACCTCTGATTAAAATAAAATGTGAGATATAAACAGTGCAGATTTACGATGCAGTTAAAAGACAAACAGCTAATCATACCCAGCCCCTAAGCATGGGGACAGTGGACAATACACACTTAAAGAAAATGACATCTAGTAGTATATTTACTGAAACCAACATTGCATTAAAATACATAAACTGTATATTATTCCAGGCCACAAGAAATCATTTCATTTAAATGTAATACATTTGAATGCAGACTTGCCCGCGGTGGCACTTGAAGCAAAAACATCTTCTGATATCGGTTGACGCAGCGGCTATAACATCGACTGTTCCCCGGCAGGCTCATGTTGAATAAAGAGAGCCATCCTCTGGGGGACCTGTCACATGTCTGAAGAGATGCTCCCAGCATGATAAAGTAGTCACTGTGATGTTTAGCTGCACACTGGAAAAGGCTAATTAGAGAACCAATCAATCCTTAACCAGGGCCACTGCCTGTGGGACTGTCAACTACTGTTACCCTCTCCTTTGCTTCTCCATCTTTCTGACCTTCTGCCTCTCCCATTTGTCTGTGCTTCTCTATCCCGTTTCCTCTCGCTCTGTAGTTAGCTCTAATACTTTCCAATCCTTGGCCTCCTCTTGTTAATCTTTGCTTGTGGTTCTCAGGAGAATCCATTACCTTCTTTACACTCATTGCAATGCGGCCTATGTTCCCCTCTCTCTCTCTCTCAGGCTTTTCACATCCACTCCTCCCTGTCTTTCTCCCAAATACACTTCATGTGTTTGTTTCGCCCTCCATGCCCCCAGGTAAATGTTCTAAGCATACCTCTCTTTTCAGGGCTTTTGATTCATCACACGTTCTCCCCGGTGGGTGGATCGAAGGCCTGCTAATTCTGTATTCCATGTTCACGACATGGGGTAATCTCTTATGTAAAAATAGGCAGCAGCTCGCATGATGTTATTTTTTTTCAACCCGAAAAGCAGAAAGTATTACTCGATTGCACTCTTTATATTCTATTTTGCAGATTTTTTACAAAACTCTTTTATGTTCCGACTGATGACTGATTGTGCAGCAACATGTAAAAGCAAACACAAAGAAAACCAACTAAATGCTAGACGAGTTTGAATAGTTGAAATAGTTATAAATATAATAGATCTTCTAGTTCTTACTAGTACTTCAACTATTCAAACCTGAACAATAAAAGCACGTTTTGAGTAGAAATTATAAAGATGACACAACTAACCCAACTCAACTCAACTAACCAGAACTCAGAAAATATAAACCAAAGCTATTATACTGTACTATAATTCATATCCATGTACACACAAAATGCTGGTCAGAGAGATCCTGTGTTGCATTGTAAACATCCACCTGCTGTTACACCCAGTACATAGTATGTGAATGTGAATAGTAAAGTCTCATGAACAGATCGATGCCACTCTCACCACTCTACAGTAAATGTAAAGCTAAAGCCTCCAGCTGGTTAACGGAGCTTAGCGAGAGAGAGAATATGAACAGATGTGCCCATGTGACATAAGAACTTTCTTTGATCGTGATATTATCGTATGTTACTCTACAGTTCTCTGGTTATTCAGTCAAGTGTTTGAACTACTGCACGCTGCAGACTGGAGTGTCTGTGAGCGGTGACAGACCGGCAGAGACACATTATGAACGCTTGTCTCCTCTGTGAAACATCTGTATCCTCACTGCGCTGCATGGTTATAAACTACGAGGCACTTAATCCCAGGTGTTAACATGCGTCTTTGCTGATCCAATCACAAGCCGACAGCTCTAATTCCGTCAGTTAGCACCTGGCTCGACATAAATCTCGACACGCATCTCTTGTGACCACTTGTGATTGGATCTCACGTCCCGACAGGTAGAGTCTACATCACTGAGACAAATGGAAATGATGTTTTTTACAGAAGGGAAAAAAAAAACTAAATGTATAACATCTGCCAAATTTACAAGAATGCTCAAATAAATAAAACATTTTAAAGGACTGGGTTTTGTAAAATGTATTAAGTTTCTTCTAATTCAACAAATCACCAATTGAGTGGTTTTGTAAGGAAGTCTGGGGAATTTCCTCCTGTTCATCTCCTTGCTGTAGTTGACTGTCTAGTTGTTGTGGCTGCTTTGACCTTTAATACAGTATGTTGTGTTCAAGTTTGCTCTCTGCCGTAGTGCGAAACGCTCTCAAATTGTTGTACATTGTAGTGAACATGAACGTCTCATACCAATTACTATGAAGTCATTGTGTAGATTAATTTCTTAGTCCCTCCAACTGTGAACCGACTTCCAACGTCCCTGGTCAAAAGGAAACAAAAATCTTTTTACCAGCATCTCTAAAGCTTACTAATTAACACCTTATATCTTGTTAGTTCAATTCTTAGAGAAATTGAAGTAGCTATACCTGGTTAAGAAATAGTTTGTCTAATGTGCCATTTTGATACTTTGGTTTTGTATGTTTTTGACAAAGCCTGGCAAGCTGTTTCTCCCGTTTTCAGCCTTAATGCTGAGGCTAATCAGCTGCGACTGTTGCTCCATATTTATCAATCACACATGAGAGTGAAGTTATTCTAGAAGTATGCAAAAAAAAAAAACTGTACACGATCTAATACACCCAGTTCTCAGTATTCAAGTCTTGCTTTAATTCTGATCTCACCTCTCTCACTACTGTCTGTCTACTACAACATTACCTTAACACCCATCTCCCCCGAAGTCTCCTCTTGTGCAAACTTCCTATGGCTGCTGTCCACTGGGCCATTTTTCTTGATGTTGTATGAAGCAGCAGTAGCCGGCAGCTGAGCCAACAGGTCATCCATCAGATCCCTGTCCCATCATCCACTCTGCCTGGGAGGTGTGGCCATATGGCTCGGCCCTGTCCCCTGGTCCCTGCCCATAATAACAGATTACAGCTCTCCAGAGGAAGCTCACATCATCGCTTGGCCATATATCTGAGTGTGAAAGTCGTCATTATTTATGGGCCCCAGACAGGTTACAGTTGTACGCTTGTGAACCTGGAGGTCTGAGCCGGGCTGCTCCATTACTCGCTGTTTCTCATTGACTTGTGGTGAATGCATGCTGCAGTGTTGTCCCCAGGAGCAGCCCTGAGTTGTTTTTTTATGTCTCTGATTGACTTAAAGTCCTTCACACTTCCTTAAATTTGGCGAAAAATCATTGCCGTCTGTTGAAAGAAAATGGGCACTTTAAGAAGTGATAACCAAAGACAATTTTATTAACTTTCTTTGAGTCACTAATCACATTGTCCTTTTCATATCTGCCTGGAGATGCTCCAGATAAGCCTCTAAAAACACTGACTTTTTCAAATTCCAATCTCCCCAGCCTCTTTGATATTTGCATTTATTGTATTTTTTTTCTCCCTGTTTGGATGAGATAACAGTGGGGCGAACAACAGCCCACACCAGCATGATAACATTGTGGCCTTAGGCACCCTTTTTAAAAACTGAAGCAAGATCTGCAACTCTGTAATTTAACACATGAAAATGCACAGTAAGTAAAGCTGCAATTCTCTCACTGGTCAGCAGAATATAGACGAGCTAGACTTAACATTTCATCTATCGGAAAGCATTTGAAATGTCGCTGTCGATCCATATTCATCATTTGTCTTATTTCCTCCCCTCTGCGGCACACAGCAGGCGAGGAGGCTACGGCAGACAGGTAAGCATTCCTGCTGTGATGTGTTTTTATCTTATTGTCGTGCAGAGACATTTTGTCACTCTCAAGGCAGCTTGAGGCGGCTTATATCCTATTATTCTTATCTACAACTCACTTGATGGAAAACACTGAATGAGATTAAGATGAGATCCCGGCGATAGGACTTCTGACACTGACATCACGGTTTAGGTTAGATTCAGAACATTCCTGGCAAACAGCAGATAAGCATTTTGATGACTTTTTCCTCCTCTGTTAGCAAAAAAATATATATATAATCAGGGACCAAACAAAGTAATTCTCTTTGACAGTGTTTGACATGTACATTTTTTTCTCACCTTCAAATAATCTGAACTTAACATCTGACATGCACAGGATGTTTAATTTCATACTTTCCCATTTCCTGATCCTCCCTCTTTTTCCTTGCTTTGTTTCCATCAACATATTATAATGCCTCCGTCATAGTTTTAGCAGTACACATACAACAGGCATGCAATTTCTGGATTTAAATTTAAAGAATGTAGAGTGAAGCCTTCCTTATGCTTGTGTCTCTCCTGACCTACCCTATCCTTGAATATCCTTCTCCTTCTTCTGCACTAATCTTTGGCAGCAACAGCAACTGCTGAGGCCATCTCTGCTGAGACCAGAGGTAGAAACACTCCCGCTTTTCTTAATTCACAGGGATTGTAAATCGTACTTGATCTAAACTCAACCTGTACGCTGCTGTTGCTGGTCTTCTTCTTCCATCTTTATCCACAAAGTGCTGAGTAATTTCTCTCTCTGCCTCTGAATTGCAGGAACTCTCCATGGAGTCAGGAATCGACCCGGGCCAGGACTACTACGCACAAGACTACTATAATTACGACCAAGGGTGAGCATGCAGCCCACAAACCGTCTCATTTTTCATCAGTGTTACTCCAATCCATGAAACTGATCTCCATCGGTTCATTTAAAGTTAAAAAATTACATCGTAAAGGCTTATTTGCCTTTGCCTTCCAGCTCTCGGTGTCTAGGTCCTTGAGGGGGAGGAGAGCATTTTAAGTTCAGAGTAAAATAATGAGCATAATTTACCCCACCGCACCATCCAGGCATTTACCCCCCATCAAATGGGATCAATTACACTCCCTTGAGCCGGGCACCTTAGTGTTTTCCCATTGCTTAATGAATAGAGGGAGTTTTGGCTTGCCTGTTATGTTGCCCATATGGTCCAAAGAGGGAAAACATGGAACTCAGAGCCGTAACAGCTGCTGAGAAATTGTTATTCATTAAATACTTCTGCTCTGTGGCAGGTGACCTGCATCATTCTGGGGAATGCTTCAGTTTTATCAAACAGGCCAAAACTTTTGCACCTTACCTGTTTAAATTGTAACAAAGAAAATCTGACAAATGTTCAAACCTGGCCATATTGAGTCATAATTGCCTCTGTGGTTACTCACTGAGCTACCTGTCATCTTTACCAACTCAAATTACCTCAGCTGTTGCTCGCTGCGTCTGAAATGCCTTGATTTGAAACGAGCTGTAATTATATTGTAATGGCGTGTCACAAAGTTCATTGCAAACGCTGCTATTGCAAATTCCTGTATCATCACTGTGACCGGATGCCTTTGATCTGCTTCTATCTGCGTTGAGGGGCATATTAAACAGCGGTCGAGATTTTAATCCAGCAATCACCAGACCGCGTGCTCCATTGAGCCGCCCTCACATGTTTAGAAGGTGACGGTGTTCGGGCTCTTTCCTTTAGGCTCCTTTCTTATTCAGTATTGTAGTGTGCAAAGAATAATTTACATGTTCAATATCAGTGATGTGCACCAATTGAGGCCATGTGCCAGACTAACGCAGACAAACTAATAGTGGATTGGGGCTCTGCGATATAGCTGAAAGATTTATCACGATAAAATGTTTAATTTGCGTTTACATCGTAAATTATTGATAATTTTTAATGAGCGATTTTTAATAAAGACCAGGAGCTAAAGTTTGAATTGAACTACTTTATTTTGAATTCAACAACTTTTTTTCTTTTAGCACCATAGTTTTATGATTAAAAGTCACTTTTATCATATTAGCCTTATGTGGCTCCAGATGACGCTGCATGTAATCTGATAAATTTCCTCCGGTGATGTAATCACCAGGTTTTGAAAAGAGAAAACATGGAATAAAAAAACCTGTAAACATAGTGTGTAAAGTTGTTCATATCGCCCTTTATTTGTGCTTTTCTAACTGAGTTTGAAAATATTCAGGTTACTATGGCTACTACAACACAAGAGAATGTCTGTGGATGACTGTGAAACTTCTGAATGCCAGCACTACTTATTAATAGCTGAATGCAAGCAGTGGCTAAAACATTGCTGGAGGATATAGGGAAGTGGCTTTCATTATACTCACCCTGAACCAGAAAACAGCCTAATAGTGAGCTAGTCTCGGACAGCCAGACCTCCACACTTCGTTTTCGGGCTGTGCTGACCTTTCCTTTTTTTTTACACTCAACATGTTGATGCTACAACCGAACAACACACCTGTTAAACGTGCGGCTGTTTGTGTGTCACTCATAGCATGCTCCATCATCAAGGTATATAATAGGCTGTTTCTGAGCCAAGGCATTTATATGTGCTTTCAAACACACTTCTTATTGCTTCTTCTATCCCTGTCGCATATTGCTATCACTTTATTGACCAGGCCTATGGTGGATAATAATTTTAAATGTGGTTCATATTTTCAATTTTCTTTTATCCACACACTCTTCAGGTTATGCTGTGACCGTTTTGAAGTCGACACTGAAATAACAAAACAACAGAAGCTAAAATATATATTGTTTTTCAAATTTTATTTCATTTCAATGAAATAAGGCAACTAATAAAACTGCTTTTTTGCTCTCCTTAGTTGGAAGTGTGGATAGATATTCTCATTTAGCACTCCCCTGATGAAAGCCATGCAGCCAGAAATGCTCCTGACTAAAAAAACAGCACATTGTTGAAGAGTTATGCAACCTGATTTTATCCATTTCAAAGTGCTTTAATGGGCTTTTAGGCTTTACTTGTTACTCTAAATGTTCCCATCTCAGCCTGTTTTTGCCTCCTTCTAATTTATTACAAATGAATGCTATAATCATTTGACAAAGATGGGCAAGTATATACTCTGCTATATTTAAAAAAAAACTCATGCATTGGTTTCTCTCTACTCCCTCCAAACTTGTGCATTCTAGGAAGAGCTGCAAATCATCGTAGCATTTACTACCTGTCTGATCAAAGATATTACCAAATATATTAAAAAAAAAAGATGATCGGTAATAACTGATGGCAGGCTGATAGAATGGAGGAAGATGAAGGAAAAGCACTAAAAATAAAAACTGGGGGGGTGGAAGCCTTTAAAGATTCTGGCATTTGCATGTTGAATTTTTAATTAACACATTTTTGTGTGGCTTTTTATTGTACAGCATGTCGGTGAATACATTTTACAAACTAATTAAAGCGAAACTCTCGCCAAAAAGCAACCTAGGCTTTATTTGTGAATGTATATGAGTCAAACCTTCGTTTAGGTTAGCATAATTACAACAAAAGAGGCACTTTTAAGATTTAGCGTGGTTTCTTTTTCAGTCGAACTCATTTACAATGGGAGTACAAGGGCACTCGTAAGCTAGCATCAAAAATCGCTATTTTTAAAACACTAAGAAGGCTCGACACAACATGAAACTTTGCTCGTAGCATCACCAGGGTCTCTACACATGAACACGAGCATTGAGGACATTGTTTGTGTACACAGAGTTTACTAAAAAGAGAGTTTTTGATTGATCCCCGAGTGCGATCATATGGAACTAAGTTTGAGGAGCGGTCCACCATCACTCTCCTTCCTGATGATCGCACTCGGGGACGGATACTTCTTGACTGCCATGACGGCCACGTGCTAGACTTGCAACAGCTAAGGTGAGTAGATCAAAAACTGTCTTTGTGCGTCTTTCATCATAATTATGCTTTTAGACGAAGGTTTGACTCATTTACATTCACAAATAAAACCTAATTTGCATTTTGGTGAGAGTTTCGCTTTAAGTCATTGTTGCTGATGCTATTTAGTTTAGTTTAAGGAAAGATGAAAACTATTGTATTATATATAGTACTCTTTAATTCTCAACAACTTATTGTTTGTCT
Source organism: Spondyliosoma cantharus (assembly GCA_900302685.1). NCBI lineage: Eukaryota > Metazoa > Chordata > Actinopteri > Spariformes > Sparidae > Spondyliosoma > Spondyliosoma cantharus. Next base: position 15,711 of record OMLP01012488.1, read on the forward strand.
TATTTTTGTAAATCTACTTCTCAGGTATGACATTCCGCAGTACGGCAGTCGGAGGAGGCTGATAACTCCCATGTATGATGAATATGGAGAGGTGATAATGGAGGATGATGGGTATTACTATAGTCCTCATGGCCCTGAGGTAATAACTTGCCTTGTAAATGAACATTTCATACTCCCACTGATCGAGATGTTCAATTATTGCTGTACTAGGTTGTTTGTCCAATCTATTATTTCAAACAGCTATAGCAACTCCATGTGACTGTATCTTCATAAATGGTTGGTAAATTGAATATGACTGTCTTAGGGTGGAGGCAGAGGCCGGGGCCGCGGTGGCATACGTGGTAGAGGTCCACCGAAGAGGGTTGCATTTAGGGACATGCCACAGGAGGATGAAATCGAACCAGCTGAGCCAGCAGACGGGGGCGAGCCTTCTAAGGCTGCCAAGAAGCTGAAGTCTGTCATGAAACTCAGCAAACTCCTAGCGGCCAGCAAGGGAGCAGACCAGCCATCTGATGCTGGTCCTTCTGGCCCATCTCCATGGAAGAAAGCCAAGATGTTCAAGATGTTTGGTGCCGGGAAGAAGGACAAGGATTACGCCAAATTGATGTCAGCCAGGCGCATTGATAGCCAGGAGAGTCTGACTGACGGACCTGCGCTTACGGGACCAATCGACAGCAAGTCTGTCGCCCGCAGCCGGCTTGGTAAAGTTTTGAAGAAAATCAACTTGGGCAACAAGTTGCAGCTCCGCAGGAAGTCACAGAGTAGTGTGAGTCGTGGCTCGGTCACCGGCAGCGAGAGAGATGAGGAGGTGTCACAAGCAACGAGTGACGATGAGAAGAAGTCCAAAGTGTCCATTAGTGTCACAGAAAGTGAGCCAGAAGCAGGTGCAAGTGGAAGCAGCAAGGAGAAAGGCTCTGATGAGGAATCTTCAGAGAAGAGCAGTGTTGATAGAGATTATCTGAAAGTAGATTTGGACCGGGATGATGCCCAAGAAAGCACGGTGGACTCAGAGGAAGAGCCGGATGAAGAGCTGGGAGATTCTGACGAAGAGTCTAAATCTGGAGAGAAGGAATCTGTCAGTGAGAAAGAATCAGAGTCAGAGAAAGAGTCAGAGTCAGATAAGTCATCCGCTACAGAGAAAGAGTCAGAAACAGAGAAAGAGTCTGAGTCAGACAAAGAAACAGAATCAGGAACAGGAACCGGGACAGAAAAAGAAACGAGCACAGAAAAGAGTTCAGGAACAGAGAAGGACTCTGATGAAGAGTCTGAGGAAGAAGCTTCAGGGAGCACCAGAGAAAGTGGGTCTTCTGCCCGCTCTTCCATGAGATCATCAGCTACTGAGGCCAGCAAGGGGAGCAGCGATTCTAGCGGGAGTGGCAGTGGCAGTGGGAGTGGGAGTGGGAGTGGCAGTGGCAGTGGGAGTGGCAGTGGCAGTGGGAGTGGCAGTGGCAGTGGGAGTGGCAGTGGGAGTGGCAGTGGGACCATGAGTGGTGAAAGTGCAAATGAGAGTGGCAGTGGTGGCGCTAGCAGTGCTGCATCTTTATCAGGCTCGAGCATTAGATCGTCACAGAGAACCAGATCATCAGGAAGCGCAGTAACCTCTGAGAAGTCCAGTGAAGAACTCAGTGAGGCCGAGTCAGGGACAGGGACAGCCAGTGAGTCAGAGTCAGGGTCAGGAAGTGAAGGCTCTCCGTCTGGCGAGTCCAGCCAGAGGAAAATGTCAGGGTCGGCCTCTGCTGGAGGGTCATCATCTCGCAGTCAGATGACAGACCAGAGCTCCCTAGACAGCGAGGACAGTTCAGCCAGAGCGAGCAAGGGTTCCCGAAAATCCACCATGAGCCGCGGATCTGAGGATACGATCACAGAGGAAAGTGAAGAAGAGGATCAGGAAGAATCTGAGTCTACTGAGGAGAAAACAGAGTCATCCAGCGAGCTGAGTGACGATGCATCAGCTAAGAGCGTGGCATCTGGAGACCCCGGGCCCTCCTCCTCCCCCTCCACTGGTACTCCATACCGCGCCGAGATCAGAAGTGACACCTCCGTAGAGACATACGGAGGACTGTCGCCTATCACTGAGGTGGACGAGGACGCCATCTCGTCTGACAAGTCTTCATCCAGTGGCTCTGGATCAGGAGGAACAGAAGCGACATCAGATGCTGATTCAGAGTCTGAAGGAAACTCAACTCCCCTCTAGGGAGATACATTGTCCACTGTGAAGTAAGACTGAAAAAAAATCAATAACCCTTGCATGGGAGTGAAGAATTATTGCTTTCTTCTACGGAGTGTTTCAAACGTCCACTTTTTCCTCACTGACCCTTGGCAAAGGAAAAACTGGTGGTTTCCAGAATTCTGCTCTCTTTCTTATGTCTTTGACTTATTCGTCCCTTTGAAGTGTTCTGAGTGTGTTTTTATGCCTTTACATTTAGTTTAACACTTGGTTCTTGGTTCTGCTGTGGGATGTTGCATGTTGCAGTACTATCTGCTTTGACTGAATGTTTTCCTGGGATTTTAAAACAATTACTTTCTGGAAATACACACTATTACACTTTTTCATAGAAAACCAAGAATTCTCGCCACAAATTCAGTTTACAGGATCATAAAATTGAGTTTATTCTATTTTTCTGAAGATATTATTTGATGAAGCAACAATTCCTTGTAATCACTATTACACAATTGTGTCGTAATATTACTTTAATGACGACATTTTATGGTTTAATGTCACCCATGGGCATAAATTCAAGTCAAATCTGAGTTTTTCGTTAGTATTTTTCCAGGGAGTAAGTGTGAGCAAATTATGGCGAGAATTCCTTATGAATACTGTAATCTCGATACTTATAAAAAAAATATATAGTGACCCTGACCCCTTCTCTCCTCTTCAGCCTGGCAAAATGAAGCGGATTAAGCTGGTGGTGGATCGGGAGAATGAGAGCAGCTCAACGGGAGAGGAAAGCACCACGGAGACCCAGCAGCGCAGCAGATTACCCAACAACCACAGCAACATCAACGGGAACGTCTACCTCGCACAGAACGGCACTATCGTCCGAACTAGACGGCCGCCTCACCCGAACAACTTGAAGGGGGGCTCTCCGTGTCGGCTCGCTAAGCATTTTAAAAAACTAGACAAGTTAGGTGTCACTCATGAAGAACCCCCTCCTGTCATTAGCATTGAGGGCACGGGAAACAGCACAGAAAATGGAACAGGGACATGTGTTTCCTCTAATGTGGACGTCAACCTCAATACTCGGTCCTCCCTGGGAAATGCCATCACAGATCTCAGAAGTTTTGGGCCTAAAACCAATATTGCCAAGGCCTTGATTGACAGAAACAGCAGTGTCCCGTGTGTCAATGAGGAGCAAGAGACTTCTGTTGACAACCACAAGGACAGTAGGGAGACACTGGAGTCCCACAGTGACCACACATTATCAGATGAGGAGGAGTTATGGATGGGGCCCTGGAACAGCCTGCACATACCAATGACTAAACTCTGACTGGCCATGCAGAAAGTCATTTTCCTTTTTGTTATGTTCCTTTCATTATCATGTTTAGAAAATGGTCATAAAAGTGATGATTGTGTGCCTCAACTGGATAAGCTCCGATCACTGTCCAAGATAAGTGATTGCACTTATAGTGACATTTTATTTAACCATTATTTTTACCACGGGTTTGTCACCGACAGGGCTATTACAGAGGGAAACCTAGAGCTGCAAGGCAACGAGTGCCTCAAAGAAATTTTCTGTGAACCGCGCTTGACTGTAGTTTTACGGGCCTCTTTTTTGAGTGATGCCATTCTTTGCTTTCTTTTCACAGCCTCAGTTTTGTGGGTTTTTTTTGTTTTCTTGTTTTTTGAATCGTGACACGGCTCACAAAGAGATTGTCGTTCGCTTCACAATGACGCTGAGGTATTTACAGAGAAAGCAATCACGGTGAACGTATGGACAAATTGTGATTATATAGTCTATGATGAAGTATAAGAAACGTATTTTGCTAATAGCATTTTACTTGCAGATAATTAAGATTGTTATTGATTATTTTATGTTGTGATCACTTTACAATGTTTTTGAAAAATTTCTGAAAAATATATCAAATTATTTTTGTCTATTTTGTATCTAACAGAGATGGTGAATCTAACATATGACATTAAAGGTGTAATACCCACATGACTGTGACCGCTATATTTCAACAGTGACATATGACGGTGTGATCGTATTGTTTTTATATGGACATTTGTTACGACAGAATGTCAGAGAGGAGAAGACAAGAAAATAAATGTACCAGACTCAACAATAAAGTTATGACCTATTTTAATGTGCATTGTGAAACATAATTGCAGGCCTTAACTATTTCTGCCAGTTCACCCTCTCCTCACGGTTCTATTGAGACAGACTGGCGATAGCCGCTGTTGAGATTCAGTCCTTGAATTACATAATAGGAATGAAAGGTGAATGGAAGGCAGTGCACAGCAGTAAAACTCATGAAAAACTCATGAAAATACAATGTCTGCAGAGAGGGGTCTGTCAGAATCAGCCTTTTCTGTGCAGTGGGATTTCTCTCTCGAGAAGAGCAATGACAGGTCACCAAACATGGGGATACGGACAGCTACTGTATCGCTGAAAAGCAGTGTGAAGCATGAGAAACTGACATTCTGCTTGAGCCCACTTTCTCACCTGTCAAGAGAGGCTGCAAGAAAGAAAAAAAAATACCTTGTTTTCATAAGATGGCAGTGGTTGTAACCAAAGAAGGCGGAAAGAAATGGAAATCTCAAACACGTTCTCTTCTTTGTTACTTGGTTTATCAAAGATTGACACATCCAACACATCCAGTGTGACATTTACAAAAAGTGTCCCGCAGTCAATCAAACTGTGAGTATGCCAATCAAGTTCACAGAGCTCTTTGGAGCCAGAAGTTCAGAAAGGAGCAGGAGCTGAATGCCAGAGTGAAGTTGCTTGAAAAAGCTGCTCAGAAAATAGGTCAGAAGGGAACCTTGTTTCCACCGCAACAGGCCGGGTGTCCTAAAGGATCATAACAAGCTGCTGCGCGATGGAGAAGGCAAAAATGGAAGCATGATGTGCAGAAGATCAGCCTTTTAATCGTCAGTAGTGTCTTTTTCAACCGTTAAATATGTGGATTACTTTTTGGATTTGCATAGAAGCGACAAGGGTTCTCTCTAGTGTTCAACATCTATGAAGAGCCACACGCTTCCCTCTTCATGCACAGCACTGTGCAAACCCCGTTCAGTGGAGTGGGGGCTCGATATTTCGCAGATTTCTAATAAACGAGCACATTCCCGAAAATCGGCGTTAAATAACTCATTAGCAGTAGATATCAGATGCATCTGTGCCCTCATCTTCTCAAACAAAAGGACGCACTTCAGCATTCTTTTTTTTCGAGATACTCTCTTGATGTATTGGATTAAAGCTCACCCAACAAAATGTGTTTCCACTGAGCACAGGATTATATCCCAAGCCTTGTGTTTCTGTTTTTTTTCCTCTTCACCTTGATGATTTCACTTAGTAGATTAAATTATAGCATTACAATTGACATATCCCTTTGGTAATGAGTTTTTGGCTCGAGAGAACCCGCAATCCCGTGTTTCCTCAAATGGGATTAACTTGTCATTTGCATTTAACGTTTCTGAAAGAAGACAGTCTAAGGATGATAAAATGCTCCACACCTTCAGAACACTTCTAAGCAGATCTGAAGTTTCATTACTGCTCGCTGTCACAACAGTTATGTGTCATACCAGAGACTTGTACAGGCAGGAGACAAAATGGGAAAGAATTTTAATTTCCAACATGCAAAAATCTAATTGGCTGTAATCCACAGAAAACCACAGTCATCACAAAGTACAGCTGATAAAAGACACGTTATATTTGGAGACATTAAGTTTATAGGAATAGGAATCCAATCTTTTTCAATCAAGCCAGCACAAACCTGCAGGAGCCACTGAGCAGGACAAGGTTTTAAAATCTGCTCCACTAACGCTTGATGTTATAAACATTTTTATGATGCCAAGAGCTCCTGTCTTGAAAGAAAAATGTCAGGAATACATTTGGGGGGATTTAGGCACCTGAAACTGATTGCTTCAGCAAACAACTCAGTTTGAAGACATGCAAGTAATTTATTAACATTTAGTAACATATTTTTTGTAGTTGAGATAACACCCATGTCCGACTTCTTCCATCTCCATCTTTAACCATTCATCTGTCCTCCGTTAGCTGCCACTGCGCCTTCAGTCAGATACTGTAAACCATTAAGAAATGCCAAAGACATAGATCACCTTACAGTGAGTGAGTGAGTGAGTGGTCCCCATAGGACAGAGTTTTCCTTTGGCGCCAACAGCAGGTCAAACTTTACATTTATCCAGTGAAATATGTCAACACTTACATGATGGATTGGCACGACATTTTTCCCAGGTGACTTATGACCAGTGATCCCCTGACTTCCCCGCTAGCCACCAGGAGCTTGACATTTGTGAGTTTGAGCGAAATGTCTCAAAAACTATTTCATATTTTGGCTGATATTTTGGCTCATGTTCCCCCTTCATGATTAATTGTAAAAAGTGAACCATCACCAGGTCAAAAATATTAACTTGTCAAATAATTAAGGTTATGTCCAAATACCTCAAAAGACAATAACATTCCATCAGCCGCAGCTGCGCTTTGAACTGTATTTAGTGCTAATTAGCAAAAACTCACATGCTTAAATGCTAAACAAAGGCTGCACAATGCAAACATTGTTACATCACATACGCTACAAGGTGGCTGACTCTAACTGCTCTTCTCATTTTAGATTGTACAACCTCAATTCCTTTCCTCGCCTTCTCTCCTCACGTCTTGCGGCCCTGACACCGATGCGGGTGAGCATCTGCGGCCCTAGTTGTGTGCGCACCGTTAGCACTAGTCAGCCATAGTCTGCAGCTTTTTGGCCAACTGATCATGTTGAGTCTCCGGCGGGGCCCATCAGCAAGTGAAAACACTCTGATGAGGCTGTTCAGTTAAGCGAATCAGTGCACGAGAGAAGAAGCAGAAAAAGAAAGGGAAAGTCTGTCGAGCCTGTTTTTGTAGTATCCATGATTTCACCCGTTTAGTTTATATTCTCTTTATTTTTCGCCTTCACCAGTGCCATTTACAGCTTTTTAACAAATGTGGTCTTGATAAGAGGTGGCTTTGTTAGTGAGAGGGGTGTGAAAATCATGAGCAAAAACTGTTGTATCATAACAACGAGTCAAAGGCAGGATTAGAGAGGAGGGAGGAGATGAGAAGGCACAAAACAGGGAAATGTTAAGAGCCTTCAGTCTTGAGAGGAAAGGTGGCCTTCCTCAGAAATGTAATCCTTGTTATTCCAAACATGAATAGCTAAGGTTGTGATAGTTTGTATGAATGGTTGGTGCACTTGTTAGTAAATGCACCATACCTTCAGTTTTTGTGTCTGTGAATAGGTCACATATGTTGAAACTTAGTTGTACAGACTGATCACAGATGTCTGGAGCAGTTTTTTTCTGTACCACTTCATTGTATAACCTTTACCTCAGAATAATTTAAATGTTTTGGTTTTTTTTACGTCCTGAGAAACAGGTTCTGCCACAGTTTGTGTTCATGTGAAGTCATTTTCTGCAGCAGTCATACTTTAATAGACCTGTGGAAGTAAATCAGAACACAGAAATACCGCTCACAGAGATTCATAAATCTTTTAAGCTTTTATAGGAAGTGATTATTCATCTACCGGGGAGTCTGCAAAGTTAGTAGTGCAATATACGTATGCATCAAACAATGTTGCAGGGTCATGCTCTGTCTCTACCAGCTGTAGCATTTAGTTTATTCTAATTGGCCTATTGAGGCCTTGTTCTTGGCCCTTAGTTTAATCAGTGCAACGAGCATGTATTCAGATATGCCTGACGCCTCTAACAAGTGAACCCATTCATTGGCTTGCTGAGGATGTAGTATCACTGCAGCAGATAGAGCCACATAGCTCCTGATATGTTAATCTTTAATCTGGCAGGAAGAAGCGCATGACAGAAATGTATCAATATTGAATCGCCTTGTAACCACAATGTGGAATAGCTAAATAAGCTCAATAGGAATTCAGATTGTTATTTTTTCAACACAGTGTTGCCAAAGTACTTTTCTGCAAAACCCCAGATAAGTTGAAGCTTGTTTCTTACAGTCGAGTTTGCATGGTTCTCTCATCACAGTTCTGCACTCATGCTCTGGTTAGGTTTGGGTACAAAAACTACTTGGTTAGGGTTAGGAAAACATCATTTTTTTGCCATGAAATTTAACATTTTTGGTGGCCACAGACATGGCTGCAGATGGCCCAACTTTGCATCCAAAATGTTTCTCTTTTTCTTTTGGGCCACAAACACATTGAAAATCGTCCCAAGGTCTATAGAATTATCCAGAGGTGTCACGTTTACAGACGTTTGAAATGCCATGGGCGCTTGTCAAAATGTTCCGGTGGGTGCACACGTGCAACATGTTGAAACACAGGCTTGAACTGTGGTCACTGTCTTCGCAGCCTTGCTACACCACCATCCCTTCCACCTCCTGACATGAAAATCCGGAAATTAACATTTACACGTCAATGGGGTATGTCGCATCTGTGGTCTGCAGAAACGTTAACTGCTGAAGCTTTACTCTGGTGTCAGTAGTCTGATCATCCGTGTGGACTAATGATTCCCTGCTTGTATCGTTTGAACACATTATTCATGCTCCATTTAATGTTCGAAGAATTATGCCCTGGGGAACATGCCTAATTTAAGGGACCAAAGGTACTATTATGTACTTATGATGCTCCTGCAAAAAGTATAACTACATATTATTATCACTAATGTTTAAATTTCAGGGATTCTTGCTCTCAGGGTTGTGAATCATATTCTGTGCTATGTCTGCAAACTGTCCAGAGAAAACAACATGGGCCCATCATTTATTTTTAGGCCGCAATTTCGCAACACTGACGATCCAAACACGAAGAAAACAGCAGCAGCCGACAGTATTAAGACAGCTATTTGATTTGTGCGCCCAATGTTGTTGATCTTCACACTTGAGTGGGTGTGAAAAAGCAAACACGGCAGCCACACTTTTATTACATGTAAACACTGCACATCGTAAAATAGTCCAGATGTTTGATAGCCGTGACATAAGAAGCAGATTTGATTGTCTGTGTGCACAGGAGGAGGGGCTCATGCATTAATACCATCTTCACACGCTCAGGAATGTGTTTCCCAGGTACAGGTAAGCACTGTTCCCTTTCCTAGTCCACCGGCGAGCCTCCTGAGTTTCACCTATTAGCATAGCCTATATAGGATATCCTGGCCTACAGCAGGCAATATGGTAATCTACCCATGACTCATTCTAAAGGAGATTATCACAAATCCCCAACGGAGGCAGAAGAAACTCCTCATAATACCTATCCGTCACCATTGCTGCATGCTCAGACCTGGAGGGCAGGGCTCTCTCCATTTCCTCCTGAATCTAGCTCCAATATGAAAATGGTCCTTTTTACCTCTTCAGTCTTACAGCTGGAGGTTGAATATCTATTTACTGAAACAGATGTGAATGAGTCAAGAATCGCCATGCATTTGATCATCCTGAGCTCATATACAGACGCAGGCAGGTATGGGTTTTCCGAGGTTCTGGTGAAATCACAGCTCGTGCTGTGCATCCAGTGAGCCATTATTTGTGTTATTCAGTGAACTCTGGCTTTTTACTCATCAAACCGGATCAGGTCCGCCCTGCAGCCGGCACAGGGACGGATGGGAATAGTTCAGTGCTGCAGGGGGAGACGAGGGCCAGTTGCCGGTTGGTTATTACAGCGGAGCCACATTAGAGGGTGCTGTGCAGCGCTGTTTGTGCCAAACACACCATCTGGTATGCAGGGGTCATTTCTTTGATAAACTGCAAATCAGTGAGGTGAAGGTCTTTTTATTATTAAGACACCAAGGCTTTGATGATTCTCTTTGAAGGTAAACAAGGTGCATGCTGGTAGTTTTACTGATTTCTGAGGTTTGATTGCACACACACACAGAGGCACAGAGCACGATGCTGCGATTACTGTTTTACTTTTAAAAGCTGGATGTTCAAAGCAATCTTCATTTGTTCACTGGTGTGAAGTAATGAGATGATCATGGAATAATTGAATCATTCAGCTGAAATCTGTTTAAAATATGTGCAATTGATGCACAGGTGATGCTCAGGTGTAAAAAGCCCATTTCAGTGGGTGAATTTGCATGCAAACTTGTGTATCAGGAAGAGAGAGAGGCAGATCTGGTGTGACTGTGTATTGGTATCAGTAGTGTTCTTTGGATTGGATTGTTACAGACAAAAAGGGGATCAAATGAATTGAATTGTAACAAGTCCCACTCTACTTTTCCAGTCTGTCAGTATATCTGGTGATGAACAAATGTTTAGACAGGTTTCTTCTTTCTGGTTAAACAGAGATATCCATTTTCTTTCAACTTTGACTTTCTTTCGTTAAATGCAGAGACTGAGCATGTGACCTGACCTGAGCTCAAAACCAGCGAAGCAGCTAATCCTGATTGCCTACATGCCGTCAAGTTTAACGTTTCAACGATGAACAAAGCACTAAGATTCATCAGTTACAGTACCAACGATGAAGAGCGGAGGTGTCTGCCTGTTTTGTCACATTAGTGCCAGGTGAAGTCATATCTCACTCCTCTTCTGCCCTTTTCTGTATCGCTTACATAGCTGCGACGTTTATCGAGCTCTGATGTTGCTCCAGCTCTCGATAGTTCATTAATCTTGCTGACAAGTGATGGTATTTTAGCAGCTTTGGCCGTTGCTGATCGATGCTAAATTCATCCCAGCTTCCCCATCGGCCATAACATGATTAACCACACTTAAGTCCAATTCATAAACATTCGTCAAATTCTCTTCGGGGCACCCACAAGCCACTAATTTCAGTGGTGATCAATTTGGCTCCCACCTCTTTCAGTTTTGCCCTGCAGCTCAGCTACCTGTTAAGATTACACTTAACCCAGCTCCTTCACATTTCAGCGCATCACTGCCTGCTAATTAGATTTCCTCTGGAGTGCGGTGGAGTCAAACTCATGATCGTAGAGATAACAGGAGAAGCCTTACAGAGAGTAACTTTGTGAATCCCTGCATGACCCGGTGCAAGTGTCCAAAAGAGAGACACCCTGAGAGAAACGGCCGGCGAACACATCACAAGCTTGACTTAATTTTTTTATCGGAACAAACTATTTGCAGCAAGAACGCGTCTTATTCAAGTAAGTCTCATGCGAGCCTTTCATCGTGACGTGTACTGTTTTGCCATGGGTCGCATTTCCTTTTGCTTAAGTTGTATCATCAAATGCCATTTTTATGAAATGTGAGTTATTTCTCAGTCAGTTGCGTCTCCGTCTGCTCCCAGTCCCTCAGCTTTCATTTGCCACAGGATTTCATTTTTACATCATAAAAAGCGACGCAGCAGAGAGGTGATAATGAATATTGTCACTCCTTAGAAATGGGCTGACATTTGCATGCCACACATTACACATTAGTCATTGTTACGTAAACCAGAGCCTAGCTGTCATTTTAGCCACTTTTTACTCTGTGATGCATCCGAGAGAGGAATATTAACTAGTATAGAGATTTATGTAAAACTATTATCCGGCATTCATTTGCAAATTTTGTACCGGAGTGAAACCAGAAAAAAAGGTAAGACTTTGGAAAATATCCTCTGATGTGTTCCCTGAGTGCTGTGAACCTCGCTCAGCTCGTTCATGATGAATTGTTGGCCTCATGTGAACACAGATGTTGGACACACGCGGCCACAAGATGGCGCCTGAAACTCACAGCTGCGGCTTGGTGGAAATTGTTTATGAGGAGGTGGTGCTGATGGAGTCAAATTAAAGATAATGTATTTGACTTTCACTCTGTTGGGACATTAGAGGCCCTGTTTATCATGTGTGGGTTTATTAACCCGCTGAGTGAGGAACTGTTGTAGATGATGGTTTTGATAACTCTTATCTGATTAAAAGAAAAAAAAAAACGATGATGAAAATACTAATAAGAAAAGTAGTTTACAGGATTAGGATTAAATTAAGTGTTTTTTCAGGAGATTGTATGAACTAACTTGTTCTCTTTCTTTTACATAATGTTGATCTGGTTTTTCTTACTCAAATAATTATGAAGTCAAGTGAGTTTTTATGCCTTTTCTCACTATAAATATGGCCATAATGAAGCTGTTTACTTCCATGACTTGTTGCTGCTCCAGCCTGTCTAATTACCTCACATTTCTTTCAATCTGATTATTTTCTTCTTACTTTTTGGCAAGCACAGGACAACAGATCACTCCTATTTTCAGAGAGCGGTGCTTAAGGCAGAGGGTAGATTCAAGTCCATCATCATCTCCTCATTTCCTGCAGCTATTTAGGACTGTGCCTCTCCAAAATAGGCACCCGATGACCGCAGCTGGAGCTATCTGGGGACCTGCTTTCAAACTAATTTGAGGATATTAGGATGTCTCCGAATGTTTTGTTTTGACATTTCTATACCTTCCGTCGACCGACGTGTGTGCAAAGCGTGTGCTGTCTGACTTAATGCCATTTTAGAAGTCATCTCAGATGTTTTTGGGTTTCCATAACTATATATTGTACATCTTGAGTGCTTTATAATTTCTATGCTGCACATTGTTATTTTGGAAATGTACTCAAAACCCAAAGTAAGGTTTAACTGACAGACAGGTCACACACACACACACACACACACACAGAGTGAGCCCAGGCCTACGACATCCCGCCCAAAGGTTATATTCTATCCGAAATGTTGGGTGTGTAGTAAAATACATGCTCCACACTGTCTGGCTCTCCTAATGAAGGGGTGTATGACTGGTAGTCCTGTGTTTGTACCATGTATCATGCGCCGCTCTATCACTGGATACAAGGTCAGATCATATCTCATCCTACATCTGCCAACAGTGCAATTGTAATTATCAACAGAATGTGAAGAAATAACAGTTTTGATGTTATTTTAAAGTCGTCTAAGTGTTTATATGATATTTGTTTTGCAGAGGCATCTACACAAGTTAGCATGCTTACCAGCTAGCCCCAGCCCACCCTGTCTCATAGTTCCACTTTTAACTCAGGAGACGAGCGTTCGATAGAATAGCTAAGGCCCAGGAGGTGGCACCTAACTGATGCCAGACCTCCCTCTTGCTCCTCTCCTGTCCCGAGCTACACCCGCCATGTGCTGATTTCTTCCGTAGCGTATTCCCTGTCTGTTGCCACTCCATTGCACATTCCCTGTGGGATCCTTCCCATCCCATGACTGAAACGCACCGCCTTCGGGCAGTCCAACACTCCTGCACTAGTGTTGCAAACAGCACCAGTGCCACTGCTCCGAGCTCCCAGTCCGGGCAGAGTCCTTCTCTTGTCGTCAGATTGCTTTTCTGTTCAAACTACACAGCTTTGTGTCTCGTGATCGGGAGTCTTGCGGTCATTGAGGTTTGCACACGTCACGATCAGTGACATGGGATCGCACAATATGTGTTTACAGATGCTAGATAAGGTGATGTGGGAATGACACGGCACAATAAGTTGTTTGTAAGGTGAATTGCAGCAAAAAAACAAGGAAGAAAATGAATAAGGATGCGTGGGCAACGAGGATATTTTTGTGCTTAAACTAGAACTGCCTGCTCGTATTGTGGTACAGCAAGACGACACTGTTGGAAATGCTGAACAGCTTGTTTGTATGTTTTCTGAACTTTTGGCTGATGCAGGCATGATAAGACTGGATTCACAGAGGAGGAGACAGACAGAAAGGGCTGAGTGTTTGGTCTTATTGGCTGTAGCCTGTTCCTAGCTCCTTGACCTGTAAACGACACAACCAGACATTCAGCAGGCTGCGGAACCAACTCAGTGAGCTCTCGACCAAATGCCAACGTCTCTGCAACGATTTCCCAATTAGCAAACGCTGCCCGTGCTAGTCTTTCCGACGTAACTCCCTGTGTGTACGCTTGGCACTGGAGTCCTGGGTCGTGTCTTTGAACAGTTCGCACATGGCGATTGTTGCACGCAGGAGCGAGAACCGATTCGCCTCTGATCTGGGGCTTTTTATAGACGAACCCTCTGCGAGTGGAAAATCGGGGCTAAAATCCTGTGTTTTGAGCTTCGCTTAATAGGATTTTGAACTTCACAAATATCTCAGACAACTAGCAGTTAAAGTTAGCAGTCACTCTGGTGATATGCTGCCCCCTCTGTTCAGAGTACGAATTTGACAGTATTCTGACATATTGCACCTTTAAAAAAAGAAAAAACATTTTTATAGCTCTCAAGGCATGAAAATACAATTTACTGCTTTTTGGAGACTGTTTCTGCTGTCATTATTTGTGACTCCATATACAGAACATGATGTAGTTTTATCACAAAAGCGTCTCTCTCGTGTCGATCTGAGTCAGACGCAGCTGTGCGAGGCCAGACTTGTCAGCCTGTGAGCTTTCAGCACCCACAGTGTTAATGTATAATGTCAACGCAGTAGGGAGCCTTGTTAAAAAGCAATTAAGCCAAAATGATTTAAACAGTGTGCGGTTTGGCCATTGGCGAGGCTCGAGGTACACACTGTGTTGTTGTCTTAAAATGAGAATTTCACTGTCTGCTCACACTGAAAACCGCTATTTGTGTGAGTGTAGCTCTAACCACACTTTCCCACACCCGCCAAACCATACCAAACCACAGACTTCAGATGAGTGTGCGCACCACACACACACACACACACACACTCACACACAAGGAGAGAGAGAGAGAGAGAGAGAAGAGACACACACACGCACACACACAGAATTCACGATTCATGAAGAGTAATTGAGGGGTTTGACTAGTTTTTGGTGCATTAAAACAGTAGCTGTTTTAAATAACAGGGGCTGAGAAATACTTGCATTGATGTCTGTGAGGCTGGTAAAGATGGCTGATTACTCAAAGAGGACGTGGCATTCAGTAACTCTTATTATATTCCACTTTATTCGCTGGAGTTTGACTGAATCACACCATTTAATCTGTTCCTGACTGTAATGCATTCCTAATCTGTGGCTTTGTCTCTCAGTAGCTTCATTTCTTGAATGATTTTAGACACAAGCCTTTCCTCAAACACCGTTATACTTGGTCTTATTTATGACCATCAAAACGTTAATGCTGACAGCTGCCAGTTGTCAACAGGCAACCCGGAGCTAATAAGTTGCGTGCCTTGTTGCCAGAGCAACAGCTCATCCCATATTCCATGTGATAATTTGCCATTATTTGTGTGTGTCTCCGAGTAAGTCTGTTAGAATTACGTAAGCAGTATCAATTTTAGTTCCAGTGGCCCTTGTCTTAGACAAAGATTAGTGCGAGGCCATAGTCAGACACATTTTAGCTGTTGGCAGGTTGTTAGCTTACACTCTGTGTGCGAATGTGCTCATCACAGCCAGACTGCTTGGATGTGGTTTGGAACATCTGTGTGGTCCACACTCCAGAAGAAGACAGACAGGGGGAGAGACGTAGAGTGAGG
>OMLP01012494.1:0-33847 GCA_900302685.1 Spondyliosoma cantharus
ACATATCTATCTATCTGTATATATATATATATGTATATATATATATATATATATATATATATATATATATGTCTATATCTGTCTATATCTATATATATATATATATGTCTATGTCTGTCTATATCTATATCTATCTATCTGTCCATATCTATATATCAATGTCTATAAGTATCTATCTATCTATCTATCTATCTATCTATCTATCTATCTATCTATCTCCGATAGATAGATATAGACATAGACACAAATATATAGATATAGACAGATAGATATAGACATTGTCTATATCTATATATATCTGTCTTTATCTATATATCTATATCTATCTATCTGGCTATATCTATATATGTATGTCTATATCAACAATGTCTATGGATGGCTGCGGTTCAGGTGTCGAGCCAGAGTCTTATTATCGAAAGGTCGCTGGTTCAATTCCTCTGGTCTGCATATTGAAGAGGTCGTATACTGAACCCCAAACTTCACACTCTCATAATGTGCTGGTTGGAACATGGCATGTGTGTATGAATTACTTTATCTATAGAGATATATATACACGTAGTTACATTCCACCACTGACGTCAGGTTCTGCTTTCTTTTACTGAAGTGTATGACAGAGGCTGCACACTTTAGTGGAGTTAGGAGTGTCAGCCGAAAACCTAAAATGCGATTTAAAAAGCATCTTTGGAAACATTTCTCAGCGCATCACGAGTGGATTCTCTCCAACCACAAATCTGATTACAACACTTGTGAACAGCCTAATTCCCAAACTGTGGCTGTCATGGTGGATTAAGTTTACAGCACACTGTGGTCTGCTGTTGTGATACCAAGGAGCAGGGAGGTAAATTTCAGCAGGCCTGCTTTTTGAAAGGAGACCCTTTTCCTGCAAGACAATTTGCTTTAGGTCATTTTTAGATGCACACAGACTAAAACCATGGAAAGATTTTACCAAGTTTACTAACATACGTCACAGGTGATCTTTGAAAACAATACAAATCTACCTTTTCGCTCCGGCAGCCAGTTCACACATTAAAAAGTATCCAGGATTGTCACTGTTGTAAGTCCTATTGAGCTCAGCTCCTGTTCATTATCCTCCCGGGTTTCCTCTGTCTTTAAGACATTGGCTTCCTCTGTCCTCTCACATGCTCTTCTCTGCTCTCTGCTTAAATGCTTTCCCACAGTAGAACTTGCAAGTCTCCCTCCCTCTCTCGGTCCAAGTTTTCCCCCACCCCACTGCCTTTCTCTTCTCTATTCATGCCCGTTTCTCATCTTTCACCGGAACACGGACACACGGACTGTGACCGCACAGCTGATTAGCATAACCCCGGTGACTGAGAGACAGCAGGTCACCTCGAGTCCTCAGGAGCTGACTCACATGAGACGGTCCTCAGCAGCACACAGTGTTGTATCACAATGGCCTGATTGTATTCTAGAGCTCTCGTTTTACATCTAACAGGTCAGTCGCTGCTGACGTAGTGCTCAGCCCCAAGTACCAGACTGCTGTTATCTGTGCTTGTGCACAAGGCCATACTTTAAGATTGTGTTTAACTAACAAGAAAGACAGATTGCATGCTTATAACCAAGTGAAAAAATTCCCCTCTTTTCTTCTATTCATTGAGCCCCGTTGATTCGAAATGCCAGGCGACTGAAAATGTCCCTATTGAGCGCTCGCCAGTGGGAGGGATGGATGTGGGAGGACAACAGAACAGTCAGAAAGGAGCCTGTATTGAGCAGTTTGTTCAAGAGAGTATTATTACACTGCGAGGGCTCAAATGAAATGGCTGTAAACAAACCCTGTTGCCCAAGTAACACAGCTGAATGTCTCTTTCTCCTCTTTCCGTTAGAAATCACAGCTACTGCTGAGCAGAGACATCAGGGTGGCACGGCGGTGGAAGGACAGATCCACTAGAGGCCAAAGGAAGGGCAAGCAACACCAACTGTGGGTTCACCAACGGTAACGTTTCCTATTTAAAGTTGTTGTAAGTACAGCAGCAGCAGCAAAGAGTTGGACCTTTAAATGAAATTCAATGTGATTGCTTTTGTCTTCAACGTTGTCTTATTGTACACATCTTAAATGTTTTACATTTCTCCAACCAAAATACAAACCATCACCCTAAAAGTGTTAAAACCCTGACCCTATTTACCATCCTAAACCTGACCCTTGGTGTTCAAACACCAACTTTAAAACCCAAATCCTAAAAAAATGTTCAAACCCTTGCAATAACTAAAATCCTAACCCTGACTCTAAAAGTGTTCAAAACCGAACCCTAAAAGTATTAAGACCCTACACCTAAAACCCAAATCCTGACAATAAACTTCAGTAACAGTCAGGATTTAGGTGTTCAAACCCTAATCTTAAAACCCAAACTTGAAAGTATTAAAACCCTAACCTTAAACCCAAATCTAATGTTCAAACCCTTACCCTAATACTAATCCTAGCCTTGACCAAAACCCTAAATCCTCTGCCACCCCAACAACTACCTTCCAGCCAGACTGGCAGTGGGAAGAAATAATAGATGAGTGAAAGGCAAGTACTGGAAACTGAGCAGGTGTCACTAAGGAGACATGAGCGCCAGTCAAACTTTCAAGGATAAAATGAAAAGGTCGGATAAGTGAGTAATCATAAGTGAGTCAACCATAGCAACGAAGAGCATATTCCATATACATACACAATTAAAAAAGGTAGAAAGTCACCCTTTATTGCACAAGACAAGACAAAAAGACAAAAAGACAAAAAGAAGGTTTGATCCCCCACAAACTTCGATAGTTCAAAGCAAGTCACCATTTGCCTTGGTTCCATTGAAGGAAAAAAACAGTAAAAAAAAGACAAACACATGTTAATCTAAAACACAAAAAAATGACAAAGTTTGGTCTCTGTCTAAATAAAAAGTTTTAATCAGATATTAGATCCTCTGACGTTTCGTTCTTCCACATTGCCAAGCCTACTTCTGCCTCCGATGCGCCTGAAGAAGGATATAAACCCTGAAGTGCTCACTTGCCTGTCTACATGACAGACTCCTGCTCTTTTCTCTCTCATACTTTCCGTCCTTGATCCATAGGAGTATGACCGCTGAGATATGCTTCTCTGGAACAAGTGTCCCAGCCGGAAGCGGGATGCTGGAGATGGCCTGGTTTCATCCATGGAAACCGACCTGAGCATTGGACCCCGTGACACAGCTCTCTGACTGGGGCACTCGGGTAGAGAGGCGGAACCGACAGATGGAGATGTTTGATTGTCCCGGCTGGAGGAAGTGGGGAGATGATTGTCTTTGTCACTCTCCCAGACTCCATCATCAAGGTCATCTCCAGCAGACATTGAGGATAGTCTGCGTCTGTGAGCTTGTCTGTTTTGCTGGAGTTGGTTTCTTTGGGAGCAGGTCAAGGGACTTAGGATAGTCCACGGGGACCCTGCATCCCCATTGTGCGGAAAGAAGTGGTCTCTGGTTCTAGGTTGAGGGGTGCTTGGGGTAGCTGGTGTGTTCTGCTCTCTCTCTGACTGAGGAGGAGTGCCTGAGACTTTGGTTCCATTCAGGCTGCTTCTACTGCTTTGGTAGCGGAGCACCTTCCGAGTTATCTCACGCATCTTCTCAGCTTCTCCCTCGTTGTCCAGCTGCTCATTCTCTTTCTGCAGTTTGGGTTGCTTCTTCTCGGGCCTCTCTTGTCTAGTAGGGGGCGTAGCCGCATTTTTTTCTACTGATGGAACGATCAGAGATCTGCGTTCAGAGGGGGATCCCTCGGCTGAAGGCAGCGTGTTCTTTTTGCATCTGGTTAATCCCCCTGGAATGGTGGAGAGAAAGCTGTGCAAGGCAGTCTCCAAACTCGAGTCCTGATCAGGCACAAGTCCTGGGCAAGACACTGTGGAGCGTCGTTTAACTGAAATACGCATGCTCTCGGACCGCCGGCGCCTCTGCTCTGCTTCCTCCCGGTCTCTGTTCTCCTACAGTCATGTAAAGAGAAGATACATTAATATCAGATGCAACTAAGCGCTAACTCATGACAGAGTACTCCATACAGGGTGTGTGGGATTTAGTCTCATCTAGTGGTGTGGTTTCAGATTGTAACTAAAGAAATACCCGTCATCTCAAAACGTGAAAGATCTTCTCAAGAGCCAGTGTTTGGCTTGCAACATGGTCTTTGTAGAAGAGGACTTCTCCCCTCTGTAGATAAAAGGCTAAACCTCAGGTAACAAAACACAACGATTCTCATCTTCAGGTGATTACACACTAATGGAAACATTGAATGAATGTTATATTCCATTTCTGCCAGTAGATCCCATAAACCCTACACACTGGACCTTTAAAGCAACACTATGTAACTCTGAAGTGATTCTGAAGAAAGTCAGTTGATCGTTGAGTCTCACTTCTGGGTCGTCAAATACTGATGCTTTGGGTTGGAATCTGACCTGAGCCATTAACCCAAAGCGTGGGTATTTGATGATCTGCGAATGAGACTGGGCACTGTGACGAACTGGTGACTAGTTCAAGTGGACCCCATGACTCGCCAAGGGGATACGCTCGAGACCCCAGCAACTCTGGATCTGGATCTTCCTCCAGACATGTACAGTGTTGCTTTCAATACAAACCAGCAATATAATTCTATACTTACCCGTACAGCTGTGTCGAACCGCTTGCAAAATGAATGAAAGATGGAGCAGCACTCCTCCAGTTTGAAGGTAGCAGGGTCTTCGCAGAAGTACTCAGCGACAGTGTTGCTCAGAGCACTCAGCTCCTGGAGATGGGACCCCACATCCACCAGCTTGGCCTCAGCCCTCTGAGAAAATGACAACATGAAAGCATATAAAGAGGAACCGAAACAAAGATTCAGAAGCTCATCTTTGTGCTTTTCCAACAACATGGGAGAAACTTTACCATGAGGAATGTTTCCATTTGTTGTAAGAGGCCAGGGTGTCTGCCGCCGTACAGTTTCACTTCCTCGATCTTCTTGATCTCTTTCTCAAAGTCTGTGATTACCTCGTCTTTGCAAATTCTGTTGGCGAGCAACATTATGCATTGGCATTACAAAACTGTTCGACCAGATTCAACATCAGAAATGAAAACATCTGACACTGTGGTTAGTGAAAAAAACAACATAACCAGCTAGATTGTCGGGGTACTCATGATAGATACCTTGATGCCAGCCCAATGTTTTCAAGCTGGCTGGGAAAAGTCAGCAACTCTGCGTCGATGTCCTCTGCTTGCTGTGGGTGGAAGATAAAGGAAGGTTTAGCAAAAAACTGTTACAAAACAGTTCGGTGATTTCAGAAATATTTTATTCAGTGAGCAACTATCCCAGGGCTCCTCCTCCTCCTCCTCCTCCTCCCCTTACCTTGGCAACATAGTGCATGAGGTTCATGCCAGGCTTGTTAGCCTTTGTGTCTGCCAGCTTGAGCAGGGAGGTCATCCTGAACCCAATGGCATTGGCACTGTAACCACCCTGAATGAGAATTATTCCAACGGTCATTTCATCAGTACAAGACATGCAGAGTAAAACACCTGGGGCAGCTTTGTATCAAGATATAAGACATCAATGTAGGCCATAAAAAAAACATAATTCTTAAAGAAAAATACCAACAGCGTTCATGTAATTCCCGGCTTTTAATACCAGCCGAATTACTGAGTGGAGGTCGTCACAGTCCAACAGCTCTGAGAAGAGAAAATTAAAAAAGATGGAGACAAAGGACCTTTATATAACTGTCAAATGAGAACTGGGGGTGTAAAAGCTTTGGGGGATGTATGTGCAAGGTTACCATTAGCTCCTTTGGTCATGACAGCAACAGAGTTCTTCACCTCTTCCATAAGAGGAAAGAATTCCTCCCTCAGCACCATCGTTTTCAAACGTTCCTCATAGCTGGAAGAAGGACACATGAACACAACGGAACAAACTGTTGTCCTTTTATCAGTTTTATTGCCCTTTATGAAGTTGAGATATATTTAGATGAGGTCAAATCTTCAAAATTGAACATCAAATCATGCACACAGCACAGATTTCCTCAAAGAATGCACATGATTTGACGGGTCGTACGGCCGATGATTTGTAAGAATAATAAGAAGTTAATAAGAAGTGTCAATGTGTGTCAAATATATTTGAACATTTGTAAGTGAGCTGGTTGGTTAGAAAACATGGAATTAAATATTTCATAAATATTCAAGTTCCTTATTTTGCGCAAATGATCCGTGTGAGCTTAGTTTGATTCAAATTAAAACCTGTCACACACCACACACACCAAAACGTTTTCAGCTATGTTGCCTTCATCAAGGTGGCTCACCAGCCTGAAAAGGGTGGCGTACTCAATTTAAAAAAGGGGAAGATCTTTGGAAATAAATTCCACTCACCCCGGCACTTTTACCAACTGCACCATGAACCGGTCGGCCTCGGGTAACTCGGAGAGGTTCCCACTGAATGACAGCAGCCGCTTCACCTGTGCATTGACACATTTTTGTTCACATTCCCTCCTGTAGATATTACAAGATGAAACTGTAGAAAAAAGGGGAACTGGAGCGTGTGTGTATCAGATAGTAATCAGGGCTGGTAGTATGACTGACCAATATTAGTATTGGCAGTAATGGACATGATATACTTTTACACATTGATACCAAACAGATCCTTCTGGTCAATATCTTTTTCTTTCAAACAGAGAAACATGTGGTATCTAAAAACAACACAGGAGGATAAATGGCTCTGTGGTAGTTCTTATTCCAAGGCACTTAAATGTCCATTAGACTTATTCAATGCATACTGGACCAAAGTTAAAAGAAAAGATGAGCGGAGAAGAGTGGAGCTGTCATCACCTCACTTTCCTCTGGCAGCAGTTTGCAAAGCTCTTTGAGTTTGCCTGTCCCAAATCTGAGCCAGTTCCCCTGACAAATGTCCTGCACCATTTCCGCCACTGGCCTGCAGAGGGAGACAAAACACGTCAGTAATAAGCAGCAATTTGTGCGGCCTGAAATACTGCATCACTTATCAAACATGAAGTCACGCTGGTTGTTTTTCAACCTTGCGGGCTGCCACTGGTTTTCCACTCATTTCAGAACAGAGTGATAACAAAATACAGACACTTAAAATCTGCTTTAGAATCATGTGCTGCTTTATTTGTTCTATTTTATGATGTGGTTCCAGACCACTATCTGATATGAGTAAGCCCCTCAAGGTGTTGTATTGAAGTGCAATACAGTGCGGTGCAGCTAAGAATAGAGAGGTGGCTGCTAAACAGCACGGCAGTCACAAGGTCAAACCCTGAAGATGGTCAACGACCGAACACGATATTTGATGTTGCAACTTCATGGTTGTCCTCTGCTGCAAAATATGACGAGTGGTAAGTTACAGATTTGCAGCGAGGTGCTCTAAAAAGTAATGTGGTCTTTCACTTAATTGTGAAGTTTTTTACATTTCACTGTTTTTTTTTACAGGAACTCTCTTCTGACGCAGCGGGGAAAACCTGAATGCCTGTTGAGACATTCAGGCAGCACGTCACAGGTTTCTTTTTTTTACAGTGCCCATCCAATGTCAAAAAAAGCCTCCACACAGCATCATCGAGCGCGCTTACGTCACTACCGCAACGAAACTAACGCAACTTGAATTTGACTAAGATGCCGAAGCAGACACCATCACTGTACTTGGGTGTTGACACACATTGGGAGGTCATTTGGTATTCAAATTGGGGAGCTGGGTGAACCGCGTGCTGAAGGTGATATCATCTCGATAAGGTTCCGACACAGAAACTCCAGTGTTGAGTAAAGTAGGTTAAACCCTCTACTTAACTCGAAACCTCATCTAAAAAATAAACCTCGATTATGGCTTAAATGTTAAACTGTCATTTGTAGTATTACAGTTTGGATGTCCGAGCAGCCCTTTTTAAAAAAAAAAAAACTAGTTTTGTCCCCCTCATCAAACTTATGCAGTTTTTGTTTCATTAACTTGTTAACATCTCTCTAAACAGAATTCTGTTATCAACCAGCTGCCAAAATTAAGATGATAATTACCCCAATAACCATATTCTGAATTATGTTCTGTGAAAAGACACAGTGTATACAGCGATACTGTTTCGGATGCACTTGTGACAGTCCAATATCATCTGACTGATATATCGACCGGGCTCTAATTGTGTCCTCCCGACATCCCGATACCAGTCCTACACACTCGCCTATGATGCAAAGTGCAAACAGTTCACAACACCTCTCTGTATTTTCCACAAAATGCAAAATCATTAGCAAATACTATCAGTATTCAGTATTCTTGACCCCTTGAACTTAAAATGAGCTGTGCGTAA
Organism: Spondyliosoma cantharus; assembly: GCA_900302685.1. Taxonomy (NCBI): domain Eukaryota; kingdom Metazoa; phylum Chordata; class Actinopteri; order Spariformes; family Sparidae; genus Spondyliosoma; species Spondyliosoma cantharus. Next base: position 8,264 of record OMLP01012494.1, read on the forward strand.
CTCAAGACACATAACCGTAGGGTCACAGGGGAGATGTAAAGGAAACACTCATCCATCATTGGTCCATGAGCCCCGGTGAGCAATAACAGCTGTGTTAGTAGTTAAGTGGGGACCCAACAGGCAGCCGTTCCCCTGTTGCTACACTAGAGACTGCACTTTTTGGAAGGAAAGGACTACTACATAGAAAGAATCAGGGCTATAGTCTGCAGGATGTATCCTCCCTAACCTCTGCTCTGTTCAGCCTCACCTATTATTAGGTCACGTTAGCACATAAGTATGAATAGAGTCGGTCATGTTTGTTAAAACAAATGTTTTGTTCTCTATGTAACGAATGAGCGCACTCAAATGACGTTTAAAAAGACATTTCCATTTATTTGAATATGGTCCACTGAGATAAAAGAGCTGTCTGCTGTCTGGGCAATGGCTGGCACAGCTCATTTCATCTATATTACTGTCTTTTAGCTTGAAGCTAGGCAATCCTTACCTCTTGAAATGTTTGAGGAAGATCCCGATATTCATGCTCTTTTTAGAGTCGAGGATCGTGACCTAAAGACAAAAGGAACAAAAAAGGAAAACACCACTACTTCACAAGGTCTACAAAGTCTATACAGTCTACATTCAGTTGTACATTGCACATAATGTTTGAGGAAGCAAAAACACTGCCAGACATGTTTTCACTTCAGCGAGTTCCTCAGTGACGACACGGTTGGTGTGGAACTTTTGAAAAGCAGTTCCTGTTTGTGTGTTTATAACTTCCCTTTGCCAACCAAACATTGGGACGGCCAGTATCAGTTACTGGAACTCAACCTTCACCGTATCTAACAGATTATCAAATATGGCCCGAGTGCGGCCTTCACCCGTTTACCTGAGGCTCCTGAGGATTCTCCATTCCATCACACTTCAGACCCATGACCCTCGAGTTGCGTATCGAAGCCCGCTTGTCTACGTGACTGAACAGCTCCTCCATGCTCTGAATATCCAGCACAAGGTCCCTCTGCTGCCGCTTACACGTCCAGACGTTCCGTTTGCCCAGCACGTGCTGGCTGGGGATAGTGTCCCAGTTCAGCTTCTTCATGGAACGTCGCCGGTCACTACGGGAGTCAAAAGGAGGGGGAGGGAGGAGAGGAGGTGGAGGTGGTGGTGGAGGTGGAGGAGGAGGTGGAGGTGGAGGTGGAGGTGGTGGTGGCACAGCGGTAACATGACACATGACGGGAGGCTCAGGAGAAGATGATGAGGATGATTGGGGATCTGAATCTTCCCGAGCATCCGGTGGAGAAGGTGGAAAGGAACAGTTGGGAAGCGAAGCAGACTTTAAAATAAGCACTCCCTCCATCTGTATGTCTCAAATCCAGGAGATGACAGGAGCAAGTGTCCCACTGTCTGCCACTCAGTTCTGAGGAGACAGAGAGATACACATCGACGAAATATGCAGTGTTTCAGTCAACAAATGTATGAGGCACATGCCACTGTTAAAGCCATGGAGGCTATTCAATTTCAACATCACAACCAAGTGATCAACTGTATAATCAACAAAACATTATAAACGTCCCCTTGTGCTTCGACAGCCTGTCCAAAGCCTCTATGATTTCAGCAAAATGCACTAATTTCTTGGTCAAAAAAAACATTCATTTAACGTCATCAGTTTTGTTTTTACTATTCAATTATTCTTTTGAAAGACTTTTTGAAGGTTGTCAACATTTTATTATCTTACCTCACTCAAAGAAATACATGTTCAGAGTCGTTTTGCCCTATTCTCTTCCTTGATCTAAGATACAAATAAAATGTCCTCTCCCCTAATTATGGTCGTTCCATATGGCGACGCAACACGGAACTCCATAAAGAAAATGTCGTTTTTAAATGTTTCCTTCTTCACAGCAAATGTTAATTCCCTAAATAACTTGAATTATACCTTCCATTACTTAATAGAACCAAGTGGTGTATTCGGCATTGATGGCATCCAGCAAGCAAAATACATAGACAGACAAACTTAACTTTCGACACCGTTTGATGCTGAAATCCGCTGCTTATTGACGGAGAGGGTAGATGTAGAAAATGACAGGCGCACCAACTGGAATTAACTGTGTTTATACGGAAACACATCGCGTTTGATGGGATGATGTATGCCGATTGTTAACGTTGACGGAAGAGACACCTAAAGTGCTGTCAAAATACGTTTGTGCGCTTTCTGACGAACACGGCATCATTAAATTGACATTTTTTAATCCGAGTTTCGCTCTTAATTCTTTACATTCAATCAAGGGCTTACAACCTCACAAAAAAAAAAAATCCCCTAGCTGAACCGATCGTCCAGCAACAAAAAAAAAAGAAAGGACGGCGGTGTCACAGATGAATGTTACTCACCGTGTTTTGAAAACGTAGGCGAGCTCTCAGGTTAGATCCTCAATGAGATGTGACCTCGTGTTCGCGCACAGCACCACAGTCAGCCTGTCTCACCAGCAGCAGTCACAGGTGACGGGATCGCTTCCACCAATCACAATCAAGTCAGCTTCCAGGTACGGGGGACGCCCTTTTGGAAGGAGACAAGGAAAAAGATGGGTAGCTGTTTGCTTCCGTTTTGTGATCAACATGCATTTAACCGATTATAATACCTATTGACATTTTTTTATGATATTTAAATGTAATATTTATATTTTGTAATGTATTTTGTTGCTGTAGATACTGTGAATAACAGACCTTCTACACTTTAACTTTGGCTGCCCATTTTTTTTTACTAATGACACTACCATGTACTGTAATGTATGTATGTAGCACAGCTGCAATGAAACAAACAAACAAAAAAACATTTGCAGCAAAAACTGTCAAAATTGTAGGAAATTAAAAAATAAATACATAAAAAAGAAAAAAAGAAAAAGAAAACTGATGGAACTTGTGTGTTGAATGTATAAACTGCAGGTCCTGAGATTTCAAAGTGTGATACTGGATTTTTAGCGCTGGTTGATATGGCAGTAATATAATATCTTTATATTAACTGAAAAAAATGAACCAAATAATAAGCCAAACCAAAAGCACTACATAAATCATTGAATTAGGTGGCATGAAAAAATAGCAAAGCTTTGATTTCATTATTGTGACAAGATGGTAGGGATCACAAACGGTTACTCACTGGTCAAGTAAATATAATGATTGAGTGGATTAAAGGCATGTATTAGAACATGTAGAGCAGTCTGGTAAGTTAAGAAACTGACTCACATTACTGTAATGCAGCCTTTAAAACCAGGACAAGACAACACTTTTAGCACATCACAATGACACCAGTATGATACAAAGTCTCATATCACAATAACGGTGTTCATATATTGTCCATCTCTTGTCCCAGTTGTCTTGATGATAAAACAAGAGTATTTGTTTACAGGGGACACATTTGATGATGGTTGTTAAATACCTGTGTACAATTGTAATCAAAGTCTTAAAGTTTTATCTGACTGATGGTTGCTTCATGTGACAAAGAGCAGAGTGGCCGACAGTGCAATACATACTGACATGGAAGAAGAAAAAAGAAAAAGACAGCCAGAGAGCATTTGAAAATGTGTACTTTTAATTTTGTTCCCTCGGGGTGGGGTGGGACTTTTCAGGATCTGAGTGAGGAATGAAGGCAGAGTATCACATCAATCAATGACACGGCTCCATTTATCGTCTTTAAATACCATTATGTGCAATCATTCATACATACAGTACAACACACCAGCTCAGCCTAGAAAACATTGATTGTACACAAATAAAACATCTAATCTTTTATAAATCTTGGTTCTCTCTTGGCAACAATGTAGAGACTGTTAGCAGGGTGACTTTAAACTCTTGTCACGCTTTTTTTTTTTTTTTTTTTTTTCAATTTTTACTGGAGGTTTCACAACTATGAGTCAAAATAAAAATCCTATTGCCATTCATCTTGGTGTTGGGGTTAGGAATTTCAAAGGGGCAGGTTCGGAAAAAGAGGAGTCACATTTAGTTAATATTGCTGTGTGGCGGTCAAACAGACCAGGAGCTGGCCAGTGAAATTGCAATTGTACATCTTTCTGAGTGACTTTCTTTCAGCCAGAATAAAAATACACCCATTTGACACACAAAAAAAAAAAATCTGAAAACACAAGCCAAATACACCATAGAATCCATTTCTGTTATTTTCTTCCATCAAATCCACTTGTTTTTATAATTGTCTTTAAAAGTGCAGCATTTGAATCAATCCACATCCTGGATTCTGCTTCAGCCGGTTTTGAAAATCATAAGCATGGCGATGTGCCAGTCCATGCGAGCTGGAACGCAGAAGGCCAAGAGTAGAGCATCAGTGCATTCACACATATCTGCACGTCTACTTTGGATCGCTGCCTGCCATGCAAATACAGAGGACACATGAAGCTGAAAGGACCAATAACTGATAGAGCTCTCCCTTCGGTTACATGAGTGAAATTCAGCATGGTAAAACATTCATGATACTGGATTATCTTCACTTGACTGCACAGAGGGTTTACACTGGGAAACTAAAACACTTTCTACCAATACATGTTGCGGAGTAGAATAGTTAAGAGATTTGGTTATCCTGAGGCATGGACATCTGCAAAATGTATCAATGCCATACCCATAGATTGAGTAATTTGCACAAAGCAGATGTTTTTGTGTACAATATGTTGATTCCACACATAATGAATGTAATAAATACACTGATGAATAACAATTCAACATTACAGATGCAGTACCACGCTGATATTTTTTTGTAAGACATCCTCTTAATTGTCAACAATGGATGATTGTTTACTACCATTATACTAAGACAATGTTTCAATTAGAGGAGATAAAACAAATGATGAGTCATTAGTGTTCTCCCATTCCCCAACGATTAATTTACATGATTCTATGTCAAAATATCAGGATTAGTAATATTAGACAGCTACAGTAATCTTCAGTGTGAAGAAAGGTAACCAAAGACAAGCATATTCTGTTTCAGGAGGGCCTAAAAGATATGACCCTTGATGTCGATGATATGTCCTTTTTAACTTTAGAAAGACAAACTTCAAGGTACAATATGTAAGAATTGGCCCCCAGCTGAATTCATTCTCTCAACAAACAGGAGACGGCATATCACCAGTAAACTGCTAACTGCTATTAGCTCAGTTAGCTGTGCAGCTAGCAGTCTGAACTGGGAGCTTGGAGCCACAGGAAACTGTTTGTGTTTTCACTTCTAGCACTTCAGCTTTGGACCAGGATGGACTGGGGCTAATTGGTTAGCACGCTAAAAATGCTTTGCAACACAAAACATCAACTTCATAGTGTCAAAACATCAATAAATTGTTTTTAAATACATTTCTTACATATTGCACCTTTAAAAAGGTGCACTTTGCAGTTTTGGAAAAGACATTCTTATCAGAAGAGAAAAATCTTCATTGACTGATTTCTTTATGCCTAAACAAAGCAAATAAACAAACTGTCCTTTCATACTGTTTCACTTTGTTTATATCTGACGGACCCTGCCATCTTTCTAGCCTCAAACAGTGTTCTGAGGATCCAATTTTCCTTGAGAATAGCTTGTTTTATTCAATCATAGAAAAAAATATATATATTTCTGAGCTTGTTTTACTACCCCATTAATGTAAATTAAAAAAAATCTGCGTTTTAATTTCTTCCCAAAAACTACAAAGTGCCCCTTTAATGCAAAAACACGTGTCAGTGCATCAATGCAAACATGTAATTAATTCCTTTTAAATTCAGCCCGTGAAACAATTAAATAATGGAGTGAATCCATTCAAGTTTGTTGGATCTTAACTGACTGACATACCCATCAACACGGCCCTTCAAAGTCTCCTCAGTCCACATTGAAACTGAACAAACAATGTTCCTTTAAAACAAACAAACAAAAAAACATGAAAACGTAGCGAGGGTCATCATCCAATAAACATCTCTTTGGGTAAATAAAAAAAACAATTAGTAAAGACCCCAACCAGTACGACTTTGGGAAGCTGTGGCAGTGTTCCTTAAAATGATCGTTGCATATTGAAGTCAAAAGAAATCTCAGGTTAAGACTGAAAACTGTAGCCTTTCTCATAATTACAGACTAAGTACTACAGTAACTGCAGTCGAAAACACCAGCACACTTGGCCCAAACAGTATACTGTCCTTCACTCTGAAGCATCAGACGTACAGCTGACTAGAAGTGGAATAATTACAAAATAAACATAGATAACAGTCAAATTAAGCAAAAACTATACTAAAACACAACATTGTGTTCTTTTAGAAGCTACAAACAATCATATAATATTTATTTCAAGAGTGAAACAGTACTCAATTTGAAATGTACATTGATTTGAAATGTCTGAACATTCCTTTCCAGTGTACCATACAAATCTCCTTTGCGTAAAGTTTGAAATCTTTTAGTTAACTTATCCTTCTTCCCTCGAGGCCACATGTTCATTTAGTACATTAGCTCATATGTAAGGAGGCACACTAGGAGAGCAATAAGGTCTGGAAGAGTTTTGATGTAGCGTTTGGTCACATTTGAGTGCGTTTTATCTGTCTGTTTTAATAACATGACGGGGGGATGATGGAACTCAGAGCATTGGGAGCACTTGAGGAGTACAATAATGGCCATGAACATGACTAGTACAAGCTCACACAGCAAAATAGTGTTGAGATAGAAAGCTGAGTCAAATAGGAGAGAGGGAAGGGAGAGATGAACAGTTTCTCTGGGAACAAAGCACAAAGAAAAGGTTAGAGTGAAAAAAAGAGAGTTGGGAAGAGGCACTAAAAGCCCCCAGACTGTTCATGAAACTGGCCTTGTTTTCCTGCTGCATTGAGGCCCATTGATCATTAATACCCTGCAATTCATCTGTCCAATCCAGCCACACGCTCATCTCTCATCTCTCATCTTCATCCGCCCAATCATCTGGAGGTCTATCCCTATGTAGTGGTCCTCTGTAAGTAGGGGGTTTCAATAGGTAACAGGTGGAGGTGGTCGAGAAGGAGGCTGCAGGAGGTCCGGCAGACCCTCTTACTGCTCCTCTAACCAGGAGGGCTTGTCGGCCCCTGGGGGCCTCAACTTTATGTTGAACTGCTTCAACGTCTGCTCCAGCTGCTGCTGGTTGCCAGCAAAGTAGGCCGAGATGGCGTTATGGAAGAGGAGGAGCTGCTTATGCATCACCTTCACCTAAAATACAGAGAAACAGGGAAGGTTACGGACTACGTCAAGTCACACCTGGTTGCTAGGGTTAAGCTAGTACTGTGCTGATACATATATCCAGTACAGATAATGCACTTTAAGAGTCATCTAAGTAAAAGATGTTGATGAAAAAATTCTCACTGGGTAGTTTACTTAAGTTCATTCAAGTTTATAAAAATGTGTTCTGTTTAAGGTTCACTTTCTCTTGTGATCACCAACAATGATCAGAAACTCAATTCTGTGGCTGTTCTCTAAATAAGTTTCTAATAAATACTAAATATAAGACATCTGATCAACCAATATTGATTTCAGGTTGGTCCCACCCACTCAGTTTTAAGCTCACACATCCTGAGTACGAATTCAAAAATAATTTGTTAAGTTGAACGGACACAGATACTGGTGCACGGTACTTGCTTATCTCTATCTGGCTTTTTTCACTGTGATGGCTGATGATGGCCTGTGCCGACACTGCTCACTAACCTTATTCTCTTCCAGGAACTTGAGTTTAATGATGACGTCAGAGCGGAGGCGTTCATACTTTTCCTTCTGGAGTTGGTACTGTTGCTGAGCAGCATCGATGCGAGCCATGGCTACAGCGTCCCTCGGACCCAAACTCAGTTCCTCCAGGTCTGACCGGTAGGCATCAAACTCCAATCTGCTTACAAAAGAGGGAGAGAAAGGTTTTTAAGTTTCACTCTTTATTATAAGAAATTATTTCATTTTTCCCCAAAAAGTTTGGTTATAATTAGTATTTTGATGCTTTAGAAAGGAGGTGAAATGTCGTTAATAAAAAAAATGTGATGTCTGCAGGTAGTTTGCTCACTATTAGCCAAATCATATCAAGCCACATCCACGCGCTGATAAAGCAGATTAGCCGAGGTTTGAAGTTAATTTGTACCTCAGGTGATTTTCCGAAAAAAAATTGGAAATAAATTTGGAAATATCTTCAGGGGCTTTAAGAAAAAGGTCGGTATATTTCAAAGATTAAGACTGAATAATGATTCTAAACGTCATAAATAAAACTACACGCATTAGGAGCATCTGCATGATAATATCAGTATTTATGTGTTTAAAGGTTTTAAGGGTCTCAATCCAGTTCCTTGGATGGAACGAGTAATTAATGTACTGCACGTCCTCACCTGGCATTTTCATACAACTTGATTGTCATCAAGGTGTCCTCCATGGTCTTGTTGACCAGTGTGTTGATGCTGGACACAAAGAAGTTAATGGCACCAAGCAGAGTCTCCCCGTTCTTACACAGCAGCTTCTGAGTCTCTGCATTGTAGCCAAACTCGTCCTATAAAAGGCAAAAACAACAGAACATGACAGGTATTAATGTTATAAAAGGTTGTCTCCATCAACGTAACCAGTATGTCCCCTCATTATAACTAACTTATATAGATTTTGAGGTCTCACCCGTAGCTCTGGAGATTTCTGACTGAGGTCAGCAAAGGTGTCACCCAGTGCATGCTGCGTCTGCACCATGTTGTAGAAGTGGTTGGTCAGCGCTCTGGCCAATCGCAGCACACTCTCATATTTCCTTTTAGTGTCTCTCAACACCTCAATCTGGGCCTCCAGCTCCAGGTCCACAGTCCGGGAACCTCGACCGAAACGCTCCGAGATCATTTGTTTTGTACACTGAAACAATGAACGAAGACACACAGAGGCATTAGTACACAATGCAAGTCCTCTCTGTGATTTTATCACACAGCATAAGAACAAAAGGGGTTGGCTTCAGATACCTTGTAAGTGTTGATGCCCCACTTCTTCACCGTTTCTAGTTTTTCAACAGCGACACCGCGGGTCGATTCCTCTGCCGTCATTGACGAGCTGCTGCTGCTGTGGTGCATGTTGGAACCTGAGAGATGAGACCCAAATGTAGAAACACGAGAACATAATAAATAAACATGAGCAAATGAGCACCTAAGGCAGAAAACAGAAAACGCTTAATTACTTTTAGTCCATCCAACTGTGCTTAAGATAGTTTCTGAAATCTGTCTGCTATCCTGCTATCACCACTAGCCCTGAAAGCACCGTAAAACATGCAAAGGAGAGAGATACGAGTGATTAAATAGCAGGAGAATGAAGAGAATCAATAAGGAAGGAAACTTAGAAATAAAAAAAATAATCTTTTTATTGACTGTGTTAAAAAGTGAATATACTGTAGACTTCAGGGATATTTTAGGTCACTGCTGAAGTGGCAATAAGATTGTTCAATGATGAGCCTGTTGGAGTCTTCAACCTCACCCTCTTTCCCTTCCCAGTACCTTTGTATTCATGCGATTGGCTGGCTATATGGCAGGTGAAAGAACTGCTTGAGGGAACGCTACTTCGTCTGGCCTTCATACGCAGGTCTGTGACAGTGGATGAATTGTCAGGTGTGGGTGAAGGAATGGTTTAGGTTGTGTATGAATCAGGGTAGGGTGTGGGAATGGGATTTATATTGGGGTTTTATTGTGATAAAAAAATGGAATGATAACGTAGGAGGAAGATGGTGGGGAGGAGCAGAGAGATTCAGATAAAAGGCAGAAAAGCAGGATGACAAAAGGGAGAAGAGAAGGATGTGGGAGGGAATGGTGAGGGAAAGGAGGTGGAGGACAGAGACAGACAAGATGAGAAGACAACATTTACTGCATGACACTCAGTGAACAATGCAGATAAATGAGTGATGGTGAAGATGGGGGCAGTATGAAATGAAGCATTTGGATTAGCCTTTCAATAAATAACAATAAATGGAAATGATGAACATGAGACAAATGAGGACCTGCATCATAAGGCTCTCGTAAGAACATCTGACCCAGTTTTTAATACAAATACACACAGTGATCGACATCAAAATGGATTCGGTGGAGTTCAGTGTTCAGTTTAGTGAGTTATGCGGGGAAAAATTAGCTTAGGCTCCTTAACGGAAGCTTAAACTATAAGAGAAACAAAGCAGAAAGTAAAAGAATAACTTGTAAAAAGGGAAAAACCAACAAGCAAGCTGTAATAGAAAAAGTCCCAATATGTCCAAGAACAAAGGCAGAAAGCAGAAGTGAGTGTGCTGCCCTTCTCACCACTGCTGAAGGGAAAATCTCATGAAGATAAAAGGGCAGAGAAGCTGGTAAATAGACCTTTGCAAAATGAGAAATCCATCATATGGGAATTATCCATTAAAAATGGAGGGATTTCAAAGCCATATTATATGAATTGTAGTACAGAAAAACTTCTCAATTACAAGTTAAAATCAAACCGTATTTACAGACTGGATGTCTCATTTTGGTTATAAGTTCTCCATTATTAATAATAATAATGATAAGGAGCCACCTAATGCTGACACTGGGATCCTTTTGTTAAACTCTGCATTGTAGCGCACAGCAGGGCCTGAGAGAGAGAGCGGGACAAAGAGTCAGATATATTAGTATAGTAGCATTAGTAATTAGCAAAGAGATTTATTTCCCTTTGACGCTGTGCTTAGAGCTTCAAGTCAGTGCTCTGAAATAGAGAAGTACATTAATCTCTCAGTGGGACTTGAGTATCACACAACAGGTGAAGAAACCACGGGTCACTTTGAACTGGACTTATTCATTATTCAGTACGAAGCTATTTTGCAAACTTGACGGCATAATCTTGGCTGCTAATGAAAGACAAGAAACATTATAATGATTAATGGGGGGAACCGTGTTTGATGAAGGGCACCGAAACAATTCTTGACGTGATATGGCTTCAAACAACTACCTGACATTTACAGTAGAAACACTGACGTAATTGACAATGGACATATCTTTCAGCACTGTTGCAGTTATACAGTATATCAGGAAACTTAAGATGGCTGTGAGCTATGGCAATTTTCTAAGGCATTACTGTATTCAAACCATTAAAATAATGCAGGGGGCTGGGTTTTTGGGGGAGAGCTGTGAGACATCAGGAGTTTTAGGGCTCACAATATTAATTTTGCAACAAACCATCTCTTTTTTAAAATATGCAGTTTGGTAATAAATCAAGCAAATGCCTTATTATTGGACTAAACACTGGTAATCACAGATGGTTTTACAATTTGTGGATATGCTAATACATCTGTTATATCAGAACTGGAAAGTATTTAATCTAAACCAGAGCAGAGAAGAGCACTAGCAGCTTTTTCTCCATGCAAAAGATGCTTTTGTTATCTTCGTCTGGCTAGCCCGTTAGCCCTGAGATAGACAGTGATAGACAGATGGTTCATACAATCATCTGCAAAGTATTTTTGGAAAGAGCCTGCCCTTTTCCAAACAGTTTGAAAGGGGGGCTTCCAAGTTGGTTTTGTGTAACAGCCCATCTGGCACGACAGGTCATTCTCCCATATCTCTACATAGAAGACAAGCCACTAAGGCCCATTTTCAGATACAGTGGAGGCCTAAGCTACGGATGACTCAGCACAGAAATTGGCCACCAGTTACAGCAAAATTAACTGCAGCACGATCTCATGGGAAGAATGATTGGAGGCCCAAGTAATCAAACACTTGTCCTCTGAATAAACTCCTGAGTCAGAGGCGCAGCACAGAGTCAACAGAAGAAGTCAAACTGCGACAGTGACAGTACAGCTGAGGAGAGACCTGCAATATGTCGGAGAGAGAGACAAAATAAGAATGACTCTACCTTTGATTGAGCTGGTGGGGATGATACCCTCTGCTGTTCCACCATAACCCCCGGATACAATGCTAGTCTCGTTGAGATTGGGACCTGATACCATCACCTGCTGTAGATCCTGCAAAGTGGAGAAAGTAAAAACAAAAAAAAAAACAAGAACAAAAGGGAAGGATAGAGGGTTTTGGGTAGGGATATGCACAATAGACAGGAGATTATGACTTGAGTGTTAAATTTAGACAACGTCAGTTAAAGACTTAGTCACTAGAGGGGGACAAACACCACTGTGTTAGAAAGGTTAGTGAGTACACACAAGGTAGTCTAACTACAACCACTTATCTACAGGGAAAACTATAAAGTTTTATAAAGTAAAGACAGAAAAACACACCGCGTGAGTGCCCAGTTAAAGATCAACCTGTCTAATGACACTGGACCAAGAAAGAGGACCACAAAAAAGACTGTCATAGACAGTCAGTCCTGATCTATGCCGCAGGAAATGCTACAACAAACTATTTTCTCCTTCCAAAATAACCAAAAGCTTCAGCAAAGGTCTGCATCACGAGGTGAAGTGTGATAAAAGCCACACAATCTATCTTGTAGGCATTTTTCCTTAACTCTAAGTCGCTGTTTTCTTTTGGTTATCTTTCTGCTCAAGTGTCAGCTCTTTGGTGAGGTATTTATAAAAAGAAAATCTGTCTCGAACAGGTTTCTCACTTTTGCAAAACCTTATATGAACCTACAATAAACAGGTTTGAATTAAAACCTGCCTGTGCCGTGAACACGCCTCTTTTTTCATTCTCTACAAACACTTGCACAGTGACTGAACTATGGGCAAAGATCCATATCGTAAAATGTAAACAGGAGCATAATGTGTAGGATACTTCCTGAAACCTTGGGCTTAGATGCTCAGTAGGACTGTGATAAGGAAATTCCAAGCTCCGAAAGGGAGGTGGCTGCTTCCTACTTGCCAAGTAAACTCATAGAGTATGCTTGATGCTACCAAAAGGAGGTAAAAATGCAACTCCTGTTATTTGTGCTGCTTAACATCATTCAATGAGGAAACAATCAGCATGACGTAAACTATCGATTAAAGATGTAAATGGTGGGAATCTGCAGGCACCTCACAATTTGATACCAATTCAGAGGGCTACTATGTGATTACAAAGCTATTGTCAATGCTTTAAGAAATTTTGATTTCTATGAATGATTTTTTTTCCATTATGTGACTACATCAGACTTTAAAACATTGTTTACTTAGTAATCCATAACTTAAAGGAATAAAAAAAAGATGAAATGACTTCTATAATCCACTTGCTCTGCCATCCTCACCAAAACTCACGAAATAGCGTACCTTAGAACATAAACCAGGCACACACGTTCAGCCACTTGGTTCAGCCATAATGAACACATGACAGCTGCGATGATTAATCAATAAGTTGTCAACTATTACAATAATATTTTGATAATCGATTAATCTGTCTTAAAATTGATTTTTAAGATGTAATTTTATGAGAAAAAGGAAAAAATACAAATGTTTACTCCTAATCACACTAAACTAAGAAATTAATTGTAAGTTGCAGTTGTAGAACGTAGCCCCAGTCTTAACATTTTTGAAGAGAGAATAACAATGCTTCTAAGGATCGATTTTCTCTCCAACCCCTACACTGCTCTGCTTCAGGGCCTCATCTGTTCATAGTCATGGTCAGCTCTCTCTTGACCTCCTTGCCAAAACAGTTACATTTCATAATATCAAGAAAGAACTGACACAGCCAATTCACATCAATATTCCAGCTGTAGTATGACACCATGTTTACTCTGTCAACCAACACCCCCAAAAATAGAGGAATCGCACAAAGACATCACCCAAGTGCACACAGAACCTATGCTAGATTAGCTCACCACAATCTTAAAATTGAATGGAAACAGACTGTTACGTGAGATGTGTTAGCTGTCAGCTATTTTGTTAACACTACACAATTAGAGGGGTTACTCTCAAAATATGAATGAGAGATTCCTTCTATCTAGAGTTAGTAGGAGTCAAGTTAACAGGCAGCACGACTCCAGCTGCACAGTGGTTTGCCATAAAAACGAAATGTCTGACATTTAAACCAACATAGTGATGAAAGGCAATTTAATGCTGCACACAGTCAAACCACTGAGCAGTACTACACACCAACATAAACACACACACATACACACACGCATACGCACACACACACACACATGCACAAATGGCCTGCTCACCCTGGTGCCTCTGGAGCTCCCTAACTTCTCATCTAAGCTCCACTGCAGTTTTGCAGCCTGCACGTAGATGGAGGAGGGGACATCGACAAACACAAGAACGACAACAAAAAAGGAGAAACAAATAGAAAAGGAAAGGAGACAAAAAAGAAAAATCCATGACTGAAATCATGAAACAAGATAGAACGATGTAAAAGAAATCCCAGAAAAATTGTAAATTGTAATGTCCACAGACAGCAGGGGTGTAGGATGGAAAACAGTGATGGGTGATATCACAGCAGGTCAGGATTTAGCTGCTTTGTGTTCAGTTTTAAGCAGATCATCGAATCCACTGGGTGTGAACATGTTACTTCAACTTTGCAATGATATTTTTCCATCACTGTCTGAACACTGGTTCAAGTGCAACACTGCAAAAATGAAGACAATCATTTACAAGACATGTAAAGACATTTAAAGTAACTTTAACCAAGATACATCAAAAAGAACAGAGAAACACCCAAGAGCCCAAAATATAATTAGCTATTTTAGTCATTAATTTGGGGATATTGTAACCACAGACCGTGAACCAACAACCAAAAACTAGTTATAAAGAAGGACAAGGCCTGTTGAACAACATTTTCTCCTTCATTCGTTCCATGTGCATCTTTTTTTAGCGATCTGCCTCATGTTGTGGCATCTGTTCAACGAGGAAGAAAACTAGCACGGACACAGATTCCTCTTTGTATGCCATGTTGACACAGAGCCTGTTGCCTGAGACGAAGGAAACTAAAGCACCTTTAAGTCATCATAAAATAATGTGGTTGTCGTATCTTTACAGTGAGGTTTGGACAGCTTATAAAATTCTCTTGTCTGTTCATGCATAGAAAGCTGTGACATGATGGACACAGGCTGGTAAATGGCACAAACCACCATTTCTGAAATAACTGAGCAGCTTTGCAATTCTACAAAAAAACACTACAACTGGGATATCTCCAAATTAATAAAGTAATCACCTCTGAGAACTTGTGTTTAACAGCATAAGCATCTTGAAACACTGTTGATTGACTGAGCAGACTCCAGTGAAGCATCCGATGCTTTTGCCAGGATCCTGCTGGCAGCCGACCCCATCTCGGTCGCTGTCAAGCTGCCAGTCACCCTCCCCTTTCTGACACAATCACAATGCAACAACATCTGAAACCAGACTCCTGCTCTTCCTTCACCTGTCAGTCTTCGTCTTTATCTGCAAGAGCGACATGGACTGCTGCAGCTTTGACTGAAAGCGCTGCACAGTAGATATCAATCTGATTTCAGAGGGCTTTCACCCAAGGACAAAGCACAGCCAGTTTCAGATTAATTGCAGAGTTGCCATGACAACCGGGCAATAACCAGCTCCAAACAGTGCAGCTAAACACTCCTCATACATGAACACATTAGATGGGAGGTAGTTGCACCAAACGGTTGAGTACTTGCTTCACTATGCATGCTTGGTGAGAGGGTAGAAATTTGTTTTACTAATGGAGTGGAGCCACTTATAGTTTGGTGAGCAAATAACTAAATCAACTGCCAGTGCTTCATCCAGGATCTTCATCTGTTTGACCAACAAGGAGTGCCTTGGGTCGCAGGAGAATAAACAACCCGTTCCACGCAACTTACCCTGCAACTCCACTGCTATTTCGTTCCAACTGACTGACTGAGACATTCCTTAAAATTATGGAAACAAAGTGTTAAATTAGCTTCGCTGGAGTCTTCGAAAGAGGCGCTTCAGTAAATGATCAGTCCCCATCTGGCGAGCAACAACTACATCAACTATGAGTTGATGTAGGAGGCCACATGAGCTGCTAAAGGGAAGAACTTGTTCACAAAGACGGATGCAGATGGTCTGTAACACCTGATTTCCCAGTACGATCCCTTTCCTCATTTGTAACTAAGCAGACAAAAGCACTTCTAGCAATGTTTGACAGGTAATAGGTAATACAACACTAGGTAAACACAGGCAGAGGAGGATATTTACGTTCACAACAAGGGATGAAAATACATTTGTCTCTGAGCAGTTGAATACAGATAGATTAGTGTGAAAACCTCAAGTGACTGGCCACATTCCCACAGCCGGTGTTCCAGACTGACAACTGTATTTGCTGAGAAGTACTCAATATTACCGCAGAGTGGTGCAACAGTGAGAATGGTATTAAATGAGCCAACTCACTTAGCTAATCTCGTGACGGCTGAGAACAGTACCCGTGACCACAACTTCAAACAACTGAAGCCCCACATCACCCATCATCAGAAATACCGTGTAATGACATCAGCTCGGCTCAAGTACGTCGGTTTGATTTTCTTCATGTGCTCTCATATGAATGATACAACCCGTAGGGATGGTACTGTTCTACTGAATGCATCACTGAATACATGAAGTTAAGGCTATTGTTACAAGTGGGTGCCTGATGAAAGACGATGTGATGTGAAAGCAAAGCCTTCAAAAAAATGGAAATTGTACACTTAAAGCTATACTAAAACTCACAATAAAAATGTGCTTAGAACTAATAGAAGTCTTTGAAGGGTCAACAATGTCCTTTCAGAATCAGAGCTTTTCTTCTATACAGTAAAAATGATCAAAATAGTGTCATAATGTTAAGTAAATGAACAAGAAATTAAAGAACTCCGTAATCTCTGTGCTCTCTTCTGTTGGCTGCGGTTTAGATTTGGGTATGTAAAGACTTCATAGCTTTAAACATGTAAACAACACAGGGTGGTGTCAAAATGTTTACATCAACAGATTTAGCAGCCAACCTGACCCACCTGTTCAAGGCTGTCGTCCTCTGGTAGTGTCCCTGTGTCACCATTACTGTTGATTGGAATCTCCATTGTGGCTGCTTTACTCATAATGCTGTCTGTCATAATGCACTATGTCTGCGAGAAAAAAAGGAGAGAGATGTGGATACAACGGACACCTGCAAGTAGAAAAAGGCAGGGATGGAAAAACAGCGAGGCCTAAATGCTGCTTTGAAGAGGAGAGACCAAACAGTTTAGTCAAAACAACCAAATCATTATTCGGCAGATGGGAATATAATTGCCACCAACAGGCGAGTAAGGTGGTTTTCAAAGAGCAAGGCTACTGCTCGGCATATAAACAACACACCTCTCTGAAGGACCCCGTGCGGCACTACAATGAGCTGTCGTACTGAAGTGGCCACTCCACTCTACGGCTCGATTACAGCTCCATATTTTAGTGCGTCCACTCCCTAAAAAACCCAGACTAGAGGAGGGAGAGCAAGCTTGTCTGCTCCACATTTACACAATTTATGTTATACATTTGTATATGCAGAACATATGCAACAACAAGAAAAATGCTGGACAAGCAGTAATATAGCTCCTATTTTTGACTTGGAGGGGAATAATGAATTCTGAGCTTAATCAACTCCCACAAACACCAATGTTTTATACATGTGTGTGGGAGACAAGTCCAAAATGAAGGCCAATTTGAATGCCTAATATTTGTTGTTTATCCTGGCAGATCAGGGTGTCGATTACACAGCTAAACATCACACCTTGATAAAGTCTTTCGTGTACAACAGCAGCGCTGCATAGGGAGAGATATAAAAGCCAACAATACAGTGGGTGATTCATTTTGCACTTGTGGGTGTTTTGTGGCCTTTTGTTCTTAGGGCCAATATAAAAGGCCTGGAAACTGTAGTTAGCAGTAATGTATGTTGATTTTATTCAGACTATTAAAGCTGCTTTTTGGTGAAAGAGAGGTGAAAATGTAACCTGTTTACACATTTATGTAAGTGGCTGCTACATGAGGAATCAACGTTGGTTTGTTGCTTTTCAAAAATGTGTCATGGTTTCAAGAAAGGCTTCAAAATGCAATTCTGAATATGTTATTATTAGCATATGTTTTTAATGTATGATTAAATTCTGATAAAAGGTAAGCACTAAACAAGAGTAGTCTTTGAAAAAAAAGGTTTGTGTCCCTCTGATGTTTGCTCCACGTGGCTGACTGACTCTGCACCTGACTATATGGCGGGTTTATGGCAGTGACTTGCTGGCACCAATGAAGGGAGGTCCTTGCTCAGTTTGTTTACATTTGCTCTGACCTCATCTAGGAGGGCTCTAAATTCACGAACACAGAGTTGGCCATGCCCAATCCATTTCCTGAGGAGTGACACATCTCTGTTTACTTTGGACAATGGGAGAATAACACTCTTCTACGACAGCTTAGGCTTGAAATCTTCTTTAAATTAGCCTACCTGACCAAAAACTGATTATTTTGTAGTTTTATGCCCTGAAAATGCAGAAACAAATCTGCTTATAGAACTGAGATTCTACACTTGCAGCGCAAGGCTCAGTTCAGCTTTTTACCAGACCAAAGCTTGAGGTCTGAGCAAACAAGTTTGCTGCTTTGCATAACATCTACATCGGAAATAGGCCTTAGAGTAGTTGTGGTATATTGTCAATGTGAAAGGCAGCAGACTGTTTTAGTTATTGACCCCTTGTGATATTAGGAATAATCAGCTTCCCAAATAACTTCAAATATCCAGCAGCCTTGAATGTGCTACAACAGAGATACTGAACTTTCTTATCTATGTCACACCTAAAGGGAGATAAAGTGAGTAATGGTTTACTTCTATAGTGACAGGCTAGAGTGTTTCACTTGAAATCAATTGCACAATTTAAACATCGTGGGAGCCGTGACAGGTGCACCAGCACAGGTGTAACAGTCTCCAGCAGGCAGGGCTGGATGAAGCCCACCCCCCCACGGTGGGTTCAATCTGCCCAACATAGTGGGGTTTATTCAGGCCGGGAAAATAACATACCTTACTAGCTACTGGTTGAAGATATGTAATACAATGAAGCAGCTTTTCAAGCTGAAGAAGAATTTGCTTTCTAGAAAAAGGCCTGCTTCTAGTTCACACATGCAGCTGTTAAGGGGAGGCAGGTTAACAAATGGTAAACATCCCACTGAGTTTACTGCGCCTGGCCGGCTTTCTAACAGAGGTAGACATGTAAAAATCCCTCACCCAGACAAAATGAAATGTTTCCAAACCCTTTGACTTACGGTGTGCTTGGTCCCGTCGTAAAAACAGGGCTGTTCGGGGAAGCTAGCGAGCGAGCTAATAACAGGCTAACGGCAGTGCATCCCAGTTCCTGCGCGGCTTCGAGCAGACTGATGTGTCTTTTGTCAGTCCGAGGAAAAAACTGTACGTGGGAAACAACCTAGTGCTCTTGTTAAAGAATATTTTAATAGCACAGCCAGGTAAAGTCTTGTTCTCACTGCGTGTGTCCTCTGACTCCTCGTAAATAATCCTCTATCTTCTTTTTTTAATGCCAAGAGGAACGCTTTACGGAACTGACGACACCAAGGAATTCATTCTGCAGACGCGCTCCTACAAAGATTGTCTATTTCCGAGAAGATGGATCACTCGGGCCAAAATGCCACGGTGCTACCTAGTGCTAACTTTCAGAATAGCAATTACAGAGTAGCTTGTAACATTTTTCATTTTTGTGTATTTATATTACATGTATTTAGTTATAATGCATATGTATATGATTCAACTAGTGGCCTAAACAATCTGTCACTATTTTAGCTATTTTGTTTTTTATTTGCCCGCCACTGCATTTATGATATATGTGTTGAGGGTTAATTCATAAGTCACAGCTAATAAAAAACGATTTCACTGAGAGTGCGAGACATTATCACAAGTGAACTTTCAAAAACAAAGTCTAGTATGAAGATCGATTCCTACACATATCTAACAGATGAATTATGTGCGTGCAGGCAACCTTCAGTAGTTTCAAAATGAGTGGAAGAATTGTAGCGGAGTGAGAGTTCTTGGTTTTTCCATCTTTCGGCTGCAGCCCATCTTTGGGAGCATCCTGCAGGTGATGTGTGCAGGTTACAGCCAGCTGCTGATGGCTGCACATTAACTCAGGTCAGTGTGAGTTAGGCGCTCTTTTAATTGTGCTTCCAGACATGATACGACTAATGACTTCCTGAATCCAAAGGTTGTATACAAAAGGTATTATTCCAAGAAACCCTGCCCTCTATGGCTGATATAGTGTTGTATAGGATAGTATGGTATGGTATAGTATAGCACAGTATAGTATAGCACGGTCTAGTCTAATATAGTATACTATGTCTCTTTTTAAATTATTTTTTGGGGGCTTGAGTGAGAGAATGATGCACACATGCAGCAAAGGGGCATTAGGACTGATCATGTTATGGTGGCCGAATAACCTGTGCTGTGCCTTGCATAAAATTAGCTTCTTCACTGTTTGGTATATTTGTAGGTTTACTACTAAAAAGGCCCAAATGCATGCTGCAACAGCAAAGAGCTGAAACTGCCTCCTCCTCATAGATAAAGGATGCAGAGAATGCCTATTGTATTGCACCAAACATGTAAATGCCCCATCCCAGCCCTAAGAGACAGCTTATAATTTGCATACAGTAGCTTGCTACAATGAGGCAACCGGTGCAGTGCAGAGGGGGTATGCAGGGGAAATGCTTTTGCACAAGAATCATATATTATTCACATGAGTTTTAAGGTTGCTTACACGCATGTGGTGGTCTTCCTTATCCTGCCTTTAACTTAAAAACCTCAGGCTGTGGCTAATGCACAACAAAGCCTCAATACTGCCCTCTCTGGGTACATTTTAGTATGTGATCTCATCGTGGAAAAAATGGTGCTGGAGCTCTTCATCTTGAAGCTTTTCCCTCTGGTTTATTGAGCTATTCCATAAAGATCCCTAAGACACACAAGAAAACAATTAAAACATATCAAATTGTAATAGTCCATAAAGTCTGTCCTGAGGTCAAGAACATGCTGACATTAGATAAATCATTCGAATCCTTTTATTTGCTTGGAATTGAAGCAAATGTGTCATGTTTGAATGGTACCAGCCACTATACACATGCCTCTGTCCCAGTCATAATACAGAGCTCATGCCAGAGAACAATGCGTTATATTTGTTGGATGTTACAGTTCATGACCACAGGTTTGATTCAGCCTCGAGGTGACTGATGACAGAAACATAACACGGGCACATCAAGCGTATACCTCTTGCACCCTAGTATGAATGGACCACTATGAACAATGTCAGCCGTGCTGGACGAGGTCCTATAAACACTGGCGGGCTGAGGGGAGTCACACAGCTTCTGCAGTCACTCAGAATCTGAGGAAGGAGGTGGGAAGGGAAAAAACTAACGTTTTATTAATGAATAAGATTGGACGCCGAAAGAAGCGTGGAGCCAAGAGAAACTCTCGTGGTATGTTTTGGAGGGGGCGTGAAAAGCCATACGGGAACGTTTTGCTGATGGAAGTGTGTTTGAATGCAGTATGGACTTTCCAGCTGCTGGTGTGTTTTTTGGTGTCAGTCTACATCACTACCTGTCCCAGTGAAGATGCGCGGTGTCATGCAATTTCTTCTTCTTCACTAAATAGATTGAAAAAACAACAAAAATATTTTAAATCTTGCAAACGTTAAAAACATAATCACACGTAACATGTTAGCCACAGCTGCTGCTACTGCACATATTTGTGCACAGTGTGGTACGCCCCAGATTATAGCCTACAGCAGAGTTATAGTCTTATATATTTAACTAGTTTTTATTTCACTTTCAATTTTTGATTCAGTTTCAATAACTTTATTTAGTTTTACAGTTTTTTGTTGTTAGTTTAAGTATGAGTTTTAGGGGTTTTTTAGGGGGTGGTAGTTGTAAGAACACTTTGTAAAGACAATTAAGGAGCCATGTAGACATCTTAGTCTCAGTAAGTGACATGGTGTGTTGACAGATTTTGACCAAAGTGCCAAAACGACTACAACTAAAGTATTTTTATTTGATTTTATTTCTGTTACCGATGTTATTTTAGTTAATTTCCTTTTTTCCAAAGTCTTTATTTTTTATTTCAGTCAACTACATTTTTCACGCCTATGGTTTTTGGTTTAGTTTTAGTTAACCATAATTACCTTGGTCTATGCAATCACACTATTGCTCCCGATTTGCCTGCTAGAATCAAATTCTTCTGACTGTGATTCATTTATTATGTCGTGTATCTTGATATATAATTTAAACTAGATTTAATAAGTATTCCACTACACATGCTACAGTTACATTAGTTACATGTGTTTTATGCATGATAATGGAGACTGTGATACTTGACAGAATAGCAATAATAATAGTATTCATAGATTCCTTGGTACGGGAAATGTCCAAACAAAAGGCATCTGTCTCACTGAAAGAGCTAGAAGGTGAAGCCAAATGCAAGAGACGACGGGCGGGCAAGATCAACTTTTATTCAAAATAAACCTAAGGACGAGTGAGCAGAAAAGATGGCCCTGAAGACTGAACTGAAAACTGGACTTGAATGCAAACAAAGCTGACGAGGGGATGAGGTGCGTATGGAGAGAGGTGGAGAAGCACAGGTGAGAAAACAGGATAGAAGCTGATAGGCTGGGAAGAACACTAGGAACTAGTGCTGATGCAGGGCCGGTGTGAAAGGTATGTCAAAGTCCAAATTAATCACAGCATTTATTGTCTCAGAAAAGCTAGAAAACACACAATTGCAGGTTAGTATGGTAAAAAACAGATATGCCATGAAAACAGCTGCATTTTACAGGTTTGTGAGGTTTGTGCTTAGTCCTACGTGGAGGAATTTCACTGCATATTCATGTAGAATAAACACATCAATTAAACTCCAGAACGGTGTCCTTCACAATGATCATGAAAATTCAGCACTTGAGGAAAAACACGTGAGGACAGCAGGAACACAGAGTACTGGAAGGGCAGTGACGTGTCCACGGAAAATGCAGAGTTAGCAGCGCGAGGCGCAGAGGAGGTCAGCGCGTACTTTTCTGTTAAATGTCATGGTGGTAGAAAGTGGTGGAGAAAGTTTTTTGATGTCTTTAGTCAGCGACCACAGGAAGCACGAGTTTGGCCGAAGAAGGACTAGTTACTGGAATCAGAGGATGTTATTCCTTACTCAGCCATTAGTGAGCAGACTCACCTGTTGAATCACACAAAGACTCACGCACATGCAGGGGAAAGTCTCATGCAGACACTTTCACAACACATGCAACACACACACACTGTCTCCAGAAATGAGAAAAATCGCTGCATTTCACAGTTGTCGCCCCTTCCTCACAATCATTAAACACTCAATAAAAAGCATTTCTGGTCCATTTTATACCTGAAACGCCCTCATGATGGCACCAAATCCCAAACATAAATGCAGCCAAATTTACAATCTCATCTACAGTATACAGTGTATATACACAAAGAGCAGACTTCAAATATAAGCCTCTGCAGACTAACAAGATGCTTCAGCTCTTATCATCAAAGAAATGAGTTCAAAAGCTGATGAGGCAAATCAGCTTGGATATCATCTCTGTGAGGGAAAGATGATTGTCGACCACAGCAGCCTTTACGATCGCCTTCATCATCGACGAGATGACTAACATCCTTTCCGGAGCTTCACATGTGGGCTTCTCAGCCTATTGTAAACAGGACACTTAATGAACATGCCAATCACTGCTAGGCCCTGAGTGGATGACACTGATGTATGGTCTAAGAGACCCACACCAGCCTTGATTGCCTTTGTTCATCAGCTAATCAGAAATGCTGCTAATGGACTATTGAAGTGTTTACACTGTGGAGAGACACCCACCCACTTTTCAAACAAAGAGTGTGTGACCTCCCGCTGAAGCTGTGTGTGAGCCACTAATAAAGCTGTAGACACATTTTCTGTGAAGTACCCACACACGCACACGAATGTTCTGTTCTGTATTTTAAGGTCATATCACTGTTTAAATATTTTGACCGACCACGAAGCTACTGAATGCAGAGGTGTTCCAGTCTTCAATAGGAACTAAAAAAATGCCCCCCCAAAAAAAGTCCTTCTCATCTGTTCTGCATCAGGAGCAACGAAAACACAGGTCTGTGCCCTGAGGTTTGCGGGGCCCTCTGTGGCTGTGAGCGAACCATTCAGGAGTCACCCTGGGTAAATATTACAGGTCACTGCCATTAAAAGTTTTTCCTTTTTCCTTGTAGGATGTCGTGCTGCTGTTTTTGTGAAGCGTGTGCGTAGCTGAGCTATAATATTAGTACAGGAGCTTTCAGGGCGCCTTAGTGTTAATCCCGTCCTTCCGTTTCCACTGATGAGTGACTAAAAGTCTTTTTTTACAGTTAGATACACATTTCCAACAGATAATCCTGATAAACCTTTCATATGGTTTAAACATCTTAAGGTTGCCATGTAAAAAATAATGGATGAAAGTTTATTCCGTACCTTGGAAACAGTAGTTTAACAAAAAATGGTTACCATCTCCCAGCAATGACACATCAGCTCATTCGTCATCTATTCACTATTTCACTATGGCAACCTGAGCAAAAGTCCATCTCTGGTAAAGGTAGAGAGTGGACCTTTGTTAAACTACTCCAAGGTAAAGAATAAGCTTTCATGCTGCTACACATATATGGCTAAAGTTTAGATAAAACTTTGGATATAACTGTTAATGAACCTTAAAGGGATAATTTGGCTTTTTTGAAGTGGGTTCATATCAAGTACATATCTATAGTCGGTCTGTTCCCTGCCGTAATTGCCGATCAGCGCAGCCTCAATTTGGAGACGCTCAGCTTTGTACTGCAGTGAACGGAGTCCAGATGAAAAGCGAATTTTAACCACCTAAAACAAGCCCCAGCTAAAAAAAATCTATATCAGTTCAAGTGTACGTTATATAGAGAAAATTCACACCGCTTTACATCGCCGTCAGACTGCCCTTTCTTTTGGCACTACATTTTCTCAACTGTAGAACCTCCGTATCCCTACGTATTAACGCAACTGCGTAGGGATACAGAGGTATCTACGGTCTGTGTCTGAATTTGTTAAATTTCGTTTTTATCAAAAGGAAAGAGTTGCAAATGTAGTGCCAAAAGAAAGGGCGGTCTGACACCGATGTTTTCTTTGCCAGAAAATGACTTTTGATAATTAAATATGTTAAATATCAAATACTTTAGGACTTTCACTCAAGTACTATTCATATGGGTTCTCCTCTATTACCAAAATACTATTTCAACATGATATCTTAAGCCTGAACACTTGGGCCTTGACCCAAAGCTGTGTTTTACTTTTAAACCTCAACTGACAGTCTGATAATAATGTTTCTTAACAACATTAATGAATCTAACACGTGATAAGTGATCGATATGGACGCCTGTTGAACGTGATATTGTTGAGGTCGGTCTCTCCCACTGTAGAATTAGTAATTCATGCAGAGGCTTTTGCAATTTTGGAAGCATTCAATGGTCCCATGTGAGCCAGAGATGTTATTAATGCTTCCTGAGTTTATTTTGTTTTTGAAACAAGCTACCTGCACTTGGCAGAACACGGCGTAGCTTGTTAAAAAAATCCACACGAACAATGTACATTCGCATAATGGGACACACACAGACACACACACACACACACACAGGAGTGAGAGGCCTGCCCATACACTACGCAGGGCATGAGCCACATCAAAGCGGACACACTAATCCCAGCAGGAAACAGGGGATACATATAGGCCCGATCATGAAGGGGGGGTAGAGAAAATGCATATGG
>OMLP01012494.1:40621-63782 GCA_900302685.1 Spondyliosoma cantharus
CTCTTTCTTCTTCTTCTTCTTCTTGTTCTTATCCTTGTTTGCCTCCTTCTCTTTCTCCTTGCTCGCCTCCTTCTCTTTCTTCTTCTTCTCCTACTACTTCTCCTCATTCATCTCCTCCTCCTCCTTCTTCCTCTACTCCTTCTCCTCATTCATCTCCTCCTCCTCCTTCTTCCTCTACTCCTTCTCCTCATTCATCTCCTCCTCCTCCTTCTTCCTCTACTCTTTATCCTCCTTTATCTTCTCCTTCTCCTCCTTCTTCTTCTACTCCTTCTCCTTCCTCATCTCCCCCTCCTCTTTCTTTTTCTCCTCCTTCTCCTCCTTCCTCTTCTTCTTCTCCTTGTTCGCCTTCTTCTCTTTCTTTTTCTTCTTCTTCTGCTTCTTCTTCTTCTTCTTTGATGAACAGTTTATTAGCTTTAATTTCATTATCGACCGATAAAAAGCCAATAATATACATTTCCAATACTATATATCATGCATCCCTGGTGTTTACATAATCTACTTTAGTAGCTCTCTAATCACTCTCACTGTCAGAATAATCTGGCAATGGCCAGAACTATGCAATCAGAATATTCAACATATGTTGATATAAAAAAATAAACACAAGGACATCATAAAATACCCTCTCCTGGCCTCCTCTCTCTTCCCAGCCCTGAAGCCCAACAATAGCAACCACATGACCCTTCACCGTCACTTGACCTGAACCTATACATAATCCTGTTTCTAACCTTCACCCTCGAGCCTCGCTTTGACCTGAAAACTGCCTCTAGTCAGGCAAAAATGTCCTTACGAACCCTCAAGGTCTAAAACTGCTTCAAGTACAAATTCACACACACACACACACACACACACACACACACACACACACACACACACACACACACACACACACAGCTGCATTTGAGATTGCAGATCAGGAGACATTATGTCCTTATATGGTCCTGGTGTTATTTCTCTCCCAGAGCTGCTGGCTGGACTAAATCCCGGTGTGTTTAGAGAGTTTATGAAAACCTGTGAACTCGGGTTAGCGCAGGACTAAAAGGAGGAGAAGACACCGGAGCAGCTCCACCAAGTGAATTCTGGTAGCCGTCGGGGCGATTGCACAACCGTAGTGTGTCATCTGAGTGCAGGGTTGTAGTCATTCTAAGCTGTGTCGCAGTCAACTTTTAGCATTTGTTTCATTTATATTCATTCGTTTCCACAGATTAATCATAGTTAGCAAACAGCTCACATTTGATTTTGTGACATTGGGGTGTTGAGACCTCTAGTCTGAGTCCAAATCCGTCCGACCATCCTCTTCCACCTGCCATAAAGCTCTCGCTGCGAGTGAGTGGTTTAATACTTTCTTCTTCAAGCTCAGACTTCCTCCTCTCCTCTCCTTCCTCTAAAACTCCACAAAGAGGGGATGTTCGCTGGATCAACCGGAGAGATTAAACCAATCAACACTAGCCAGAGAACCAGAGTGAGCCCCGCATTCTCTTACAAATCCTCATCCTACTACAGAAAGAAAAAGTTGAAGAAAAACAGCCACAACTTTACTCTGGGCGAGCGCAGCTTCCAACAGCCTTTCATTGTGGCTTACTGCGAAAGCTGCTCATTTTATGCCCTGCTGATGTTTCTGAGACATCTGTCCTTCACAGCTCAGTGTTAAATGTGCCCCCATCCACATCCACCTCAACAGTATAGCTGGGGTAAACCAGAAAAAAGGGTCTTACTATTGTGTATCCATCTGTGGAAGCTTAAGAACCAGTTTAATACCTTGGGCTGCTTGAAGCTCAGCTAGATTTAGACTGCCAGCTTTGAGACACAGCAAAGTGTTTTTTTTTTCATCCTGAATTTTAACCAAGTAAACTTCAGTGTCCTCGTTTTAAACCCCCTCTGTGAACCCTTCCTCTCTCCGTCTTTCTGTCATTCTCAAAAATGTGTCAAATGGCCAAAAGGGAAAAATTTGAATACACATAATCATCCGCTGCAGAAAAGTTTTATCGGCTGACGAGCGCGAATGTTCCTCTGTAAGTAAAAGGATGTTTGTTTCTTGGGGCCCTTCCACTTGTTTTCGCACATCATCATCCATCAGCGGAAGTTTGTGAGTCGGAAAACTCTGGGATCCTCATCCTTTATCAACTTTTCTTTCTCCTCGTCCTCCTGTTTTCCAGATTTTTTAAGAAGTGCGTCGTGGGAGACACAAGTAAGCACAACGTGATGTATTTGTCGGTGACAGACTCAACACAAGTAACAGCCAATGCAAGTTTTCCCTTTCCCAGCTGGCTGAATGTCATGAATATGAAAAACAGGTTGTGTTGTGTTGATACTTTTGAGTCACACTTGGTAAAAATATTTGCAACCCAAAATAGATGTAAGATGACTCTGTGTTTTTTGCTTTGGCTGCGTGTCAGGATGGCCTAATTTGTGACCAGTGATTGAATATTGCATTCTCGTCTCTTCCTGCCATTTTAACCGGTTCTTATTCCTGGAAATGTATTTAAAATGATCCCAAAAATGATCCTATATTCCATTTTGGAATATAGGCTTGGTTTTTGGGCTCTTGAAATATTAAAAGCTGATTTTTTTTTTGCTGTCAGAAGCTCTGTAAATGCCTTTGGTATTAACATACAAGAGTTTGAAACAGTGAGTTATTTTTCTTCTTGCCAAAATTTTCCAATGCAAAAATAAGCCTACAGATGACCTGCAACTTCCCCTGTTAGCTGGAAAACTCAATGGGTCTTACATGTTCTACATGGTCCAAGTCCAAATAAGACTAATTTTATGCATAAAAAAAACGGGTACTTAGGTGAAAAAACAGCCTACTCAGTTTAGGAGTATTATTATGATAAAAATATATATCACTAGCTAGATTTGAAATCTCATTGGCTACATGATGCATCAATCATCCAGAGGCAGACGAGAGATTAGAAGGAAGAGAGAGTGAGTCAGTTGTCTACATGATCACTAATTGGTGGTTGTAGGCTCTAGGAAGGGCACAGAAGCTAATATCTGCTCAAATGAGCTGTCAATTCAAAATGGCTGCCATTTCAGGATCTCTGGTGTAGAGAGATAATGGCATCTGTTGTGAAATGAAGAGTGTTTTTGAAAGATACGAGCATGAAAAGGCCATTTAATCATGCATATTCTTATATCGTGCTTTGGACCAAATGTGACACTGATCTAGTGGACATTCAGGAATAAGTTTTTGTTTTTACGTTGATTGTATGTTGATGATGTGTTTTTTATCTTGAAATGGTTTGGATGAATATGAGTCATGAGAACCAAAGCTTTCTAACAATGTATGGCAGGACTTTACACTGAAATGGTGGCGTTGGCCTATTCGCTTATCTGTCTTTGTAGAAATTGGCAAGCTCAAAACTGTCAGCTTGCTTGTCGTTTCATGCAGAATTTGATCTGTTGGATGACAGAGAGTCCAGCACAAATGCAAATAAGATCGCACAGCAGGAGAGCTTTATATGACACAAAAGTCTGGTTAAATAAATACATTTCTCACTTCTTGTCTATTCTGGATGGAAACCCAACAGTGAATTGTTCTTTTTCGTGTGGAAATCTGCTCTGTGTAGGATCTGGATTGAGATTGTAAAGTGAATGTGCATCTGTTTTATGTTTGTCAAAGCACCAGAGATATCGCAGACATTTCCAAGACAGCACTAATCCAACAAACTCCCTATAGTCCCTCATTATGCCCTGATATTCTCAGGTTTTTGCAGAGATTATCCTGAAGAGTGAGAGCAGTGAGGGGAGAAGTGCGGTATGTGAGGTCTTTTCTGGTATGTGATGTAGATTAAAAAGGAACATACTGGAGCAGAATTTCTTATTTCCAGTCAGTGCTGCAATCTAAAGTGTAAAGTATTCAATGCTTTTTCTGACTTTCTGCACATTTTATACACACATTTGGTCAAATCAGGTCACCATATTTGTTTTCTTTTTCCTCACAGTCAATCATGTTCATTGAGATTGCAGATCCTTGAAGCCTTTCTCACTCCTCTTAAGCACTCTGTATGTCGACCTTTGACCTCTATACCCACCCAGACCTTCATCCCCCGGGGGAAGGCCAGGCCCCCCAATTCAAATATAAAGCACAGAAGGACAAAGATAATTAAATTCATTCAAAAAAAGAAACGGGACAAAAAAACAACAAGCAAAGGCAAGAGACTCTCACCATTTTTTCTTCTCTTGTTGATACACACTCATCATTTGTCACTCCATTCGTCACGTTTCTGTGTTTCTCAGAGGGGACTCGCTCACCTATTTGATCTGACTCGGCCGGCCAGATGTGGGCTCACTGCAGCCAACCGAGAACCCCGCAGAGAAATCCTCCTCCCTCGCATGGTGTTAACACACAAACAAGTAAATCAATATATGCATAAATCCCTCGCCTCACCACAACTGGACCCAAAGGAGAAATAGAGGAGAGGGGAAAGAGAAGGGCAAGTGTGCATCTCTTAAAAGAAAGCCGGCGCTGAACCGCAGATGCACGGGCTGGTTTCGCTTTAATGAAGCGAGGCTGTCTTTCTGAATTAATATACGCAAGACTGAAAGTAAAGGATAGCAATCACACAGAGGAGCATCGTCTCAGACAAAAAGACTTCATGACTTATTCATGCACCCTGTGTGGCTGGTTAGAGTCCCACGGGATGAATTAGATGGGAAGCAGTGTATTCCATGAGGTCAGCTAGTAGGCAGACGCTCTCTGAACGCAGTCTGCCCTCCACTGACCTGTTATAGCAAGCCAGAGACAGCCAGTTAGACGGCACATCAGCAAACACAATTACCTCCCCATAAATATACAGTAAATGTCTCTCTGGGACAGGCAGCCGACCACTGATTCATCATCAGCTCTTTGTTCAGCTGAAGTCGCTCCAGACCCGCGTGGACTTCAGGAGCGTTTCATTCATTTTATGAATTATTTGTATGGACGAAGAAGTCTTTGTTCAGTGCCCAACAGCTCCACTCCCTCCCTTTGGTGTCTGCTGCTTGAAACTCAAACAAACCTAAGATCAAAAATGGACAGTGTTTGTTTAGACAAACAAAAACATGGCCTCCGTTGGCTACGGGCCGTAGCCTGGGAGCTAGCCCAATGATTGCATTGGCTGCAGAGTGTGACAATCCAAACCGTACCATGCAGCGAGAGGCAGGGAGAGGCAGCGTGCTGGAATGACATTAGCAGATGGATATAATTCACTGTGTAGGAGCTCCCAGGGTTGACGTTGAACACACAGACACTTAAACGCGGATTCAAGCGGCTTTTGGTCCACCTCCAGCAGCACTAGAGCTGCAGCCCTGTGAGAATTTAATGGGACTCAAAATTGTGGTGTTGACTCAGTCGGATGGTCTTGGTTTAGTGTGGTGACTATTCATTATGGTAGTGCCCTGCGAGCCTGGCCTGCACTCGACAATTCTGTTTGCTGAATTGATTGGAAGACTTAATGCTGCCGTGCTACTCCGTGGCCACTTGTGCTGCCGGGAAGTGTACAAAGTTAAAAAACAAATGTGTCTTTGATAAATTTCGTCTTGGCCACAGAGACAAGCATTTGCATGATGCAACCTCAGAGAATAATGGTTCACTTAATCATATAATGATCCTCAAGGCACTTAAATAAAGGGATGGTAAATAATGTGTTTGTCACATGAAACATGCCTTCTATGTGCCGATTACTCATGCATCATAAAACAAACAAACAAACTATTCAGATGTTTTTTTGGCATCTGTCTTTTAGTGCATCCCTATATTGCTCCCCCCTCTCTTCCCATAGTACATTTAAAAATGAGTGCTTACTGAAGAGAAAGCAAGCTGCCGTTACTGACATAAAACAGGCATGCACAAATACTGACAACTGAAAATAAACAATACATCATTTTGCCTATCACTTACTATTTGATAAGTAGGATGATTAAAGGATAAAGAAATAAACGTGATGAATTGGATTCAATTGATATTCAATTGAATATTTTCACATGTGAACGAAAATTTCAATGCGTCACGTGATTGGCTTTTCTCACATAAAACTCACATCAGTGCCCACCTGAAATTTACAGTTTCATGTGTGAATTACATACGGTCATACGTGACAGGCATTTTTAAAACATTTGTAAGGGCTTCTCACGCTGTGAATTTTTATTCTAGGGTTAGCTTTGCCCAGAGCTATTCTTATCCTGGGGCTAAGAAGGCACAAGGCTAAGAGCATTGTGGAAAACTGTACCAGAATTGAAATGGCTTCTTTGGTATTCTAACACGTGAACTAAAATTTGAACATGAAAATAAAATGATGTCAAATGTGAGCTGGGCATGATTACTTCGACTTGAAAAGCAGCTTATATTATATTTCCATAAGCCCTGACCTCTAAAAGTTTGGGCTGAACAAGCACAGGAAGACCGATGCTAGTGTCCAGTTTGAAATCGAAGTCAAATAAGCAATTTTAAGTCAATTTTACCATGTCAAAATGTTACCATATTATGCCATATCTAATCTACTAACGCCGTTAAGCTATGTACTCAACATACTCTATTTACATACAGAATGGGAGTTACAAAGGTGATACAATTATTTTAACCCAAATCAAAATGTTTTCCTGAACCTAACCAACTGAAAAAAAAATCTGGTACAGTATAGAATGCTCACATTCAAGTCAACTGTGTGAAGCTCCTTCATACTAACAATGATCATGATAAGAGATACAGCGAAAGACTCGGACGAGAGAGAAGGATGGATAGAAAGAGAAGGGCAATAAAAGTGTTGAGGAGGGATCTTTATTTAGTTTAGGACTCAGACTCTAAAGTGAAAGCAGATGGGACTCTCGTCTGGAATAGTTTCCACTTGAAGTCTTGGACTCGTGTTTGCTCTGCTCGCTGTTTCTGAGCCCGTTCCAGTTTTCTCCAACCTGTGTTTCTGGGCCTTCAACACGAGGTTTTCGAACCACACGCAGGAACATACACACAAATCCTGCCTGTGCTTACAAGAATTTAGGTACGAGCGCTGGCACACAGACATTCGAGCATTCCCTGCAATGTGCGCAAAGATGCTCAGGGAGCGAAATGCTTCACAACAAAGTGAGAGTTCGCCGTGTGAGGTCAGCAGGGTGGTATTGGAAAGACCCTCCGCAGTGACAGGGTGAGCGTGAGAGAAAGCACAAAAGCAAAAACAATAAGATGTCTGGCTCAGCTAAACAATGCCGAGCGAGGTTCAGGAGAGGTCAGTTGACAGTGTTGCCGGACAATAACTTACAGTAACAGCTTACAATGCTGAGGCGGTTTATTTTCTTCCCCCTTCGGATGACAAGAATGATGTTTGCAACATGAACATCTGCAACGTGACACAGACGAGCAGAGTCGGGGAAATAACCAACCCTCATATTTATCTTTGTGTAAATGCAAAACGCACTCTGGCATGGAGCTGCACAAAGCGTGCGAGCCAAGTGCGTGATCTCAGCGCGCAGAGATCCCGAAAACAAGTATCTACGATATGTACTCCATCTGCATCCTCCATCTGACAGGCGAGCTGTACTCCCATTCATTTAAGACGCCTGAGAGTGAAGAGTGCGTGGGTGTCTCAGAGTCGGCCTTCAGTTTTGAGCTGACTGTAAAAAGATCCATATATGTATTTATAGCCGGCTGTAAATGAAGTACAATCAGCGGCTGTTGGGTTCTCTAAACACACATATGCTGGGCCATGAGTGATCGTCCTACTCTAGAAGTTTGGGTCTCTGAAACACGCATTTACTGTATGTGCATTGTGTAGCCACACACACACACACACACACACACACACACACACACACACACACACACACACACACATTGTAGGGGATGATTAAGCTGTTTTCAACATCTCTGGCTGTACTCTCTGGAGAGTCACTGTTTTGGTCACCTTCTCCATCACTTAGAGTTGTGCTTGTGCAAGTTTTATTTTTAGCCAGTGATTAATGGCACGGGCCATTCTTTTGTGAGCGGCCTCCCCGTTTGCCCATTATTCAGTGGAAAACACTGGAGCACGAGAATAAAGTATTTTCTGTTGCCGTGTCTGAATTCATACAGGCCAACTCTTTTTCACACGGTGTACTATTCACAAGGTCCACAGACTTGGATCCAGTTCAAGCATCAACCCCATGATATGCATTTCTCACAAATCCCAGCGTCGGCTGCCCCGAGGATTACACTGTCCCTCACCCTCGATCATTTTTTCCGTGTCAAAAGGCCAGAGTAAATGTGATGCCAGCCTTGGTTTTAGCTGCTGCTCTGCACTTCTACCATTTTTAAAAGATGCAGCTTCTGGGTAGGGAACAAGTGGAGCAATAATTTGAGTTTCTATACAAAGAATTCAAACAATTAAAGTTCAACTAAACTAATGAGAAACAAACTTAATGTGAAAGTATTTTTAACTACTGGGTGGTGCCTATCCAAATATGACAGGGTGTAGTATGAGCAACAAACCTGGGGTTGTGTAGCATCTTATAAATCCACTGTGCTTTGAAATTATCATACATAACTAACCACAATGGAGCTCTTGAGAAGACAACAAAGCTGAAAGACAAACTACATAGTTTGTGTTTTTTGGTTTGGAGTGGTTTTTACATTAGTGAAGCAAAAAAACATATACTTCTCAACATGCTTTAAACTGCTGCCATCACAAATATCAGTCAGTGGAATGCATTGTGTCTTGCATCGTAAGTTGAAACCTGATTAAAATTGCATGATGTTGAAACAAAGCTGCCGATTTAGACGTTCGCTACCTGCAGATGTGGGAAAGAATTCACAGTAGGCAGAAAATTCTTTATGTCAAAAAAGCAGGAAGAAAAAAACTAAACAGTTTCACTCTGAACAGCTTCTGTAATGAAATGGAATTCGCACCTCATCCATCTTATTCCAACACTCAACCTCTTGGGCACATTTCTCTACCTCTCTCTCCCTCCTTCATTCAAGGCTCGCTGGCCTTGACATCTTACTGTTCCTCCGAGTGACATGCCGTGCTGCCAGGAATTCAGTTCATCTGAGCTATGTACGACCACAAACCGTATCCTTTACAACCTGGGTGACTCTCACAGCAGGGGGGCCAGGAGAGGCGAGAGAAAGAGGGGGTGATAGAGCCAAAGCAAAACTCGCCTCCTGTCAAAAATGCCCCCTGCAGTGTGTCTGAAATGTTCAGGGAGATAGTGGTTTGTATTTACTTGTATGTCTACAAATAGTAACCGCATGTGCTGAGTGTTCCGACCACTGAGCAGTGAGAGCTTAAAGGAATGTCGTGAGGCTGACAGAGAAAGTCAATGTTGCTTTAAAGCTGGAAACACTGAAGGATACAAGAGACAAATGGTGCCCTTTCTTGGCCACGACGATGGATTTATAAGATCATGCTGTTTTTCTGTGCGCGTCACCATGGAGGGTCAGTAAATCCTCTCAGGGTCTCAGAGTCTCAGGTTCAAACCTCTGACCTTTCAATACAGCAGATTTGTCTCTTTGTGAGTACATCAAAAACTGACAATTTTGTCAGGACAAATCTGAACATGAATCAATACACACTGCTATTGACACCACTGCACCATTTAAAAGGTGGTTAGCAACGTAACTTTAGGTCTAACCCTGAGATCTCAGGGTTCCGATGATGGTGGTGCACTTCTTACTGGGTACATCATCATGGTATTTTTTGCTGCCCACCTAACCTGCTTCAGTTCTGTTTGAGATAACAGATCAACACTTTAAAAACACCACCTACTGGCTAATCACTTCTCTTGGAAAGTTGCATCACCACTTGTAGAAGATCCCATGGGGCTTAAAACATAGTTTGTCAGATGGTCTCTTAGAATGGGAAGAGTGGTCAGATACCAGCTGTAGCTTTCCCTGAGGATTTTTTTTTATCACGAGAAATATCAATTCTCATTAGAGGGACTGAGTAATCTGTGTCAGCCTCCAGTGCGACACGTTGGCGTCGGGTGTCTACAGTACTCGATACTTAAGTAATACTAAATTTGTCATATAAACTGTAGGAATACATGCAAGCAACACATGGAAATGGAAAACAAGAAAGATATTATAGTCTGATATACTCATGCCCTAATGATGAAGCAATAATATAATTGAGTAATTGCGTGGCCCTCACACAGTCTTCAATTGTTTGTCCTTCACTTGGCAGCTGCAAATGCTTTGCTTTTAGCCTGGATTATGTGTTTTATAGGCTGATTGCATGTCAGTTACATGTCAACTCAGCGCTTATGTGTGTAATCTCTATGCAGAGCCTATGCGATAATCTAAATTGTGAGCATTTATACATGTATGTCCGTGTTGCTGGCGGTGGTGATACAGCGGGTTGCCTGCTGTACTTTGCCCAGTAAACACACCGACCTCTCCAGCTCACCGCTGTGCCTCTAGGATAGGCAGAGTGGAAATGCTGAGAGACTGCAGAGATGGCTGGCCCTCCATAAACAGCAGCCACTGCCCTGTCAGAAGGGACCGCAACATCACAAGAGGTCTGAGTGTTTACTGGGGAAACTACAATTCACAATCCCTGATTGGCAATGCCTCTAAGCACCGGAAGGAGAAGCTAAAGCGAACCAGTCACAATCAACTAGAAAACCTGGGCTGACTGGGTATGTTGAAGCTGCTTCGTCGTACAGGCCTCAGGACTGTAATCATAAATCAATACACTAAATAATCCTTTTAATAAACCGGATTTGTTGAGGACAAGGGTTTAATGAGGTGAAAGAGTAATGTTTCCCTCCAGAGAAAGAATTTCATTTGTCAACTGAGAAAATGAGTATTCTTCCAATTTTCTCCATGTTAGCCTGACCTACAAAATGGTTTTATCAAGTATAAAATAGCTACGTGGACCTCTGAGCACTGTGTGTCCACTCCCCTGGCACTAAGACATATTTATGCTTTACTACAAACGCTTAAGCCAACGAAACCTGTGTCCAAATCTCCCCTGTCTTTTCCAGGGAAAGAATTACTGTGCTGCCATCTTTCACACTGACGCTGCTGGAAAACAAACCTTGAAGCACTGACCGGCACCATGTTTCATTACGTGAAGATTTAAAAAAATAAACTACGGGCTAAAAGAAACCAACCAGTGTTGAGCGACTGCAGTGAATCAGAAGGAGATAAGAATGGATCAGAACATCGCCAGCAGCACAGTGACTTGCAAAAATACCTCCATTTTTCTTGTTACATTTTTTTCCTTCCTTGCCTGCCACCAGATTCAGATAACTCTTGTTTTTCCTCAATCAGCAAGTGTTTCAGGCTGTGTTTTTCCTCACTAGATATAATTCAAAATGACAGCGCACTGTAAGTATGATAGAAAGGGGCTTTGGAAAGGTGCAATACCCTGATGCATCTATCTAAATCTCTATAACTATCAGTCTGGGGAATAGGGGAGGTAAAGGGAGTCAACAGCAGAGGACACAGTAGGGGAGGTGGCAGTGATGAGAGTGAACTCTCATGCTCAGGTTACGGAGGGAGTCAGCCCTCTGGACATGACAGGAAATGTGGGAGCCATGGGGGACACCTCCAAGATATCCACAGCGCCCCCGTAAATCTTCATCATTCACAGCTCGCTATGCCTGATATCTCTATTACGGGGTCTGCGGCTGTCATCGGTAAAGAAGCCAAACCAATTCTTCCGGAGGTTAACCATTCATTATAAGGCTAAAACAAAACAACCTTGTTTAAATCTGACTCATTTAATCTCCAGCCTCGCCACCCACTTCGACGGGGACAGTCCGCTCTGGTCGTTTGACCTTTCAGGCGCGTACGCGGCTGTGGAATAAGCCTCACACGAGGCTCAGCATCGTTATAAATCAGGGAAAGTGAGCCAGGTTTTTATCAGCCAGAAAACAACATTTTTGGAAGTCGCAAAACTGTTAACCTTGTTAATATGATTTCTCTCTCTCTCTTCTCCCTCTCTCACTCCTTTCCGTGCAAGAGAGAAGAAATGTGGTTTCATTACTCAAGCGGGCCAAAACAGATTGTCCTTTATTTTTTCGTATTTTACTCACAGAAACAGCCTGTGAGAGACACCCTGGGAGACATGTGGAGCCCTGAGACACTGGCTTATAATCAAACACAGGAACCACAGTATCCTGACTCAGCTGCTACTACTACTGACAGCTGCAGTGACTCAGCCCTGTCAAAGAAACACTTGGCTGCCATTTACGGTAATGATTTATTATATAATGAGCACTCTGGACTACTCAGTTTCCCTGCTGAGTTTCTTAAAGGTGGTGCCACATTCCAGTGTATCATCAGTCTTACCTTAATCAATACAATAGTGACACAGAAACAAAATGTTCAAAGAACTGCGGGGGCTTTGATATTACTCGCCAGACCTAGCCTGGGTTTAGCTTCCATGAATCATGACCACACCTACTCACTGGATGTGGACCAGCCATCCCATTGGCTCCCAAATGTCTGATTGAATTGTCAACAATTCTACTGCTGCCACCAACACAAAATATGACAAGATGACAAGAGGAAACAAAATGGCAGCAACAGACCATATTCACAGGGCGGCCATTTTCCTTTTCACTAAGTGCTCAGAGTGAGAAGCTCAATTGTTTCCAACTGCGTTACAGGTCGCAAGTCGTAGGAAAGCTTTATAATTTCACCACTTCCTGCTTGATCAGCAACTGAAAGGATGACAGTTAATGTAATCCAGAGGGATTCTGCCCATATTTCAAGGTAAAACGACATATTTGCTAACCCATCAGCTAGAATGAGACAACAGCCAACAGAACATTTCTAAAGTCGAGGGGTAAAGACAGTAAGACAGATAGTGAGTTACATTGCAAGCTTGATTACATTCATTGTGTCACTTAAAGGGGCCCTGTGGAACTTCACCTCTGTGTTGTACTGGAAGCCAGTCATTAGTTTATGTTAGTGAATGCCATTTCTAAACTTTAGTTACCGTCACTCCCTGTTAGCGGAGCAGACGAGGCACTCAAAAAAGTGCACAAAAGCAACAAGAATGGTTCCTGAAGTAAAGAACTGTCCTTGGGCATAATTTTTACACTCTTGATATTTATGGAGAGTAGAAATGCTTGGTGCACTGTAAATATTACTAGACCAAGGTGCTAATTTATGAATTTTTTAAAATAATTTTAAATGTTATTTTATTAATTTGTTTGTATTTGCATTGTATTTGCATTGTTTTGCTTTATTCTTTTAATTGATTATTTCACTGTGTTATTATCATTATTCTATTGTTACATATGAGAATGTTTTGATTTGCCAACCAGAA
The DNA here is from genome assembly GCA_900302685.1 of Spondyliosoma cantharus. Taxonomy (NCBI): domain Eukaryota; kingdom Metazoa; phylum Chordata; class Actinopteri; order Spariformes; family Sparidae; genus Spondyliosoma; species Spondyliosoma cantharus. The sequence continues at coordinate 53,848 of OMLP01012494.1, forward strand.
TGTGTAAATGTTCAAAAATTCGATATAATACTTATCACAAAAAAAGAAACCCACAGTCCAAGAGTGTCTGTATTGGCAACTGAGCGAGATGGAGAGGGTCTAATTTTTCTCGTCATGTCAAAATCGTCCAACATCTGGCCAATAAAAGAGTGACTCATACCTGGAAATTACTACAAATTGTTGCACTGAGCCTCTTTAATAAATATGTCCAAGATGTGGGTTATTTTTCAGAATGAGTTACTCCTTTCTATCATATTGTGTAAACGGTAATGTTAGCGAAGAAGTCGTTGATGGCTAACGTTAGCTGTTAGCTGTTAGCTGTTGCTTTTTCAGTTGCTGATCAATCAGGAAGCTATGAAATGATAACAATGTGATTTTAATTGATGCAGAGCAACATTTTTAATTTTCAGTTCTGTTGAAAAGGAATGCAACATTTATGAATAAGTAATAGCTACATTAAACATGTTCATTAATGATAAGGATAACTTGGTGACCAATATACCAAGGATAAATTGGCTGACCAATATAGCTTTACTGGCCAATCCATTGAGATAAGCATTGGTTGTACTAAATGTGTTCCATGCTGTGAGGAAAATACTTTAAAAAGAAAAGACACTCATTACATGTAACCCACATAGATAATAGTATAACATTTCGTGTTAGATTTTGATCCCTGGCTCAAACTGAAACATAATGCTCGTATTTTATAACGCCATCCAGCAGTTCACACTCTTCGACTGACAACTCAGACATTCAGAGGAGTGCGATGCTCCCGCTCTGTCAAAGAGTGTCTGTCAAAAAGAAAAAAAATCCTACTGAACTTGAAGTTAATTTATTTAAGTGCAAATAATGTGGATATAAGCCATCATGCTTAGCAATTCTTTTTTCTCTCCAACTTAATCTAAACAAAGTGTTGAGCACATTTTTCATGCCTACAGTACTTAAGGAGTCCAACGATTTAAGCTGAGACGACAAGCATTTGGCTTGTCTCAATGATAAGCCTGATCCACGTCTCTTCTTGTCCAAAACCTTCCATACAACTGATCTCCCTCTTACTGTAAATACTCCCTAATTCCCTGTTTTACTTCTCCAGTTTGGGAAGGCTCGTCTGAAGCTATAAGACTCGTCCGTACTGAAGACAGAGAGATGGAGTAGTTCTTGTCCAATCAGCCACAGGAGGTTTGCTGGGATTATCTTTTTGGTTAAAGACAAGCAGCCTGAGTGAGAAAAAGTTCTGAAACACATTCTGCTCTGTAAAGTTTGTCAAAACAACAATTATTCATTTTGTTGCATGCGCAATATTTTGAATTTCTAAATATATACGTCACCTACAGTAAATGTTTCCATTATCAACACAGAAAGGACAATTTAAAGCACTATACTGCATGCTATTAAAAAACAAAGCTTATTGTGTATGTGTTTTTGAATCAATGTTTCATTTTCATACACAGGACTTCAATTATATTGCGATAACTTTAGACAGTCTAGAGCTGTTTTGCTTTGGTTAAAGACAACATGATTAACCAAAGATCACAAGGAAATCTGAACCATTGTTCATAGCACCTGAACAATGTCAATAACTCTGTTACTGACTTGGTCTTGTGCAGCCTTCTCCCTCTTGCTCTTGGTTGTATGACTATCAGACTACTGTTTGCTTCTGGCAATGAATGCAGCTATCGAATGTAAATCACTGCTGCAAAATAGCTGCATATGAATGTAAGTCACATGAGACACGGTTTGGAGAAAGACAGACAATGGAGCGAGAAATCATGAATAATGTGCAAAAAAGAAAAAAGGGGGAGACTGGTAGGGAACAAAAAGGCATCTGCTCCAACTGACAAATATGTCTGTAATGGTACAGTAAATCTGAATGCAAATTAACACACACAAAAAGGATGTCATGAAAGTGATTCCCCATGTTATTTTTCTTTCACCCATATTCCACAAAAACCCTGACCCTAACCCCCTGCTGTGCCTCTGATTTACTCTGACGTTCTTTTTCCTACCCAAACCATCTAACCAACCATCTAAAACAAACTCTAACCAAGCTACGTACTTTAACCAATCAAAGGGGCATTGGGTGGTTCTTTTATGACTATTCGGGTTTCTGAACACTGAGCTGTCGGAACAATGGGTCCTCAAAATAAGATAGTTTCAAAGTCAAGCTTTGTGTGGTTTGATGTAAGGCATCTCTGTGCCTCACATTGAGTGGTCTGATGTTGAAGAATTGGATATTCAAAGTTCAACTAGAATGGCAATCAGTAGAGTGCATACCTCCACCATGGCCCAACATTCCATTTTAATTCAGTCAAGCTTGATCCAATATCTAACTCAAGAGCCTTGTATCACTCCAAAGTTTAAACCCCCCAGAACTGCTTAACCATACTGCAGTTCAAGACCCCCAGATTAAGGATCTGCACCAAATTGTCCTTATGCATAGATACCAGCAACCTAAACATACCTGACTTTTTCATCAAGTTCCATACAATATTCCCTACCTACCATCCAACCAACCAACCAACCAACCGATGAACCAACCGACCAACCAACCAACCAACCGACCAACCAACCAACCAACCAACAAGCCAAGCAACTAACCACAAAACAATCAAACAGAAAACATAAACTTCTTGTCTGTCGGAAATAATGATGATTCCAGGGTGAACTACTGGCTGTGTCTCTGGTTATCTAACTTTTGACTGCTACTGTCTCTAAGAACATGTACTGTAATCTGAATCATAAAACAGCTGTACTTCTGACAGTCTCATGGAGAGACTCTTGCACCGGGCTGACGGGCACATGCCGGAAAATGTACATGTTTAGGGAGACAGAAGCTGTTTACAAATGCGAGAGAATAAATTAAATAATTACAGAGGAATCATAATAGAACTGCGTGAACAGAAGTTGCTACAAAACAACACTGTAAGCTGCTTCATTACTGGAAGCTTATTATGCATGGATTGTGTTTCTATGAATACATTCTTGTCAGATAGCAGTCATGGGAGATTAGAATAAAATGGAAAATTAATTAAAAATGAACTTGGAGAGAACGCTGTGACTTTGAGCAACGACTTTTCTGCTATTGTTTTCGCTGTGTATGGCCAAAATGCAAAACAATAAGGGAATGCTCTGAGATCGGATCTCTCTGCTGATTTGCTCTGCTCTTATTGAATCCATTATGAAAGCTCGCGTGCGTGAGAGTTTGCTCAGGAGCGAGTAGTAGACGAATAATCCAGATGGAATGCCTGTTGTAACCCCACAAGTAAAGCTTGCCGTTATTGTTTTTATTTGAAAAATCTGCAGAGGATAATGCCTGATGTTTCCTTGACAGTGAGAGGTCAGCGACCTACACCTCCTTACAGAGATTTGGGATATGCTCCACACATAGCGGGAAAACATCAGGTGTACACGTGGTATGCAGAGCCATGGGGAAATAAGTAGCCAACGGTTGTGTTTTAAAAATGCTGAAAATTCTCAGCGCAGAATATAGAACATTTTCCGTCTGAGAAAAAGCTTGTCTCTATCAATCTATCAATCATAAATCAGCATGATGGCTTATAATGTGAAACATGTTGGACCTCCACCACAATCACAATTTTTCCCTTTTAAAGGGCTCAGTTTAGCTCAGATTTTGTTTGCAGGGCTGGAAAGAAGTGGTTTTGTTGTCATGTTACTTTTCCTCACTGCCTGCAGTGTTGGTTTAACCTTCCTGATTGAGGGCCACGAGTGTTTTCTTAAGTTCGGTATCTGTGTCAGACCTTTGGCTCACATCTCGGACGTGAATAAAGAAGGCAAAGAGGAGAGAACACAAAGGGGGGGGTCGTCGAGTAGAAATGGAGAAATGGTGAGCTTTCAAAACTATACGCAGAAGGATAAATGAAAGGACGAAAAAGGCAAGCCAGGACTCTAAACCTTATCCTGAACTCAGAGAGAGCTTCTGCTGGCATCCCGACAATCCACACGGACTAACAGGCTGACAGGCAGTCGGACCAGCTCTCTCCCGCTGCAGTCGCCTACTGTAGAAACACAGATCGAGAGAGAAAACAGAGGAGAGGGGATGAAGGAGAGAGAGGTATGGAGTCCATTAGGACTGTTGCAGAGCAGGAATGATTGAATAACCTTGGCTCGCTCAGCTTTCCTCCTTTTCCTCCACACTTTCCAACTGGGTGCCATCCACAACCTTTGACCTCTGCCTCAGTAACCATGCTCTGTAATTCACGCAAATAAAGAATCACTAGAAAGAAAAGGCACCCCACCCTAAAATGTGTTGGCAGGCGACACCGCAACCTGTGCAGGGTTGAATGGCTCATTCAAACTCAGAGCATGAGATCACAAATAAATGTTACTGCTCTTCATTTTTCACAATCAGTAAAAGCAGTAGATGGCTGCAAGGTGGGAATTTGCTGTCAAAGGTTTAGTTTATTTCTGGTTCTGCACTGTGGTGGTGGACGTAGTTTTGTCGCTGACCTTGTTCCATTCAATTGACACCACATATGAGATGTGAAACATCAGGAAATTCTACCAGAACTTTGAACAATGATCATTCAATGTGCTACCAAGCACTTAAAGTCTCATTATCAGTGACCATGGAAGCTGAGAGTGGCTTTGATGGCTAATCATTTAATTTAAATTTAAGTTCATTATTTTAAGCTCACCAAGTAATTGGTGAGCTTGAAATAATGAGCGGGCTTAAGTTTCGTTGATAAACTAACAGGCTCACTTGGCTGGTATCATCATTAGCCTATTGTTAGCAAACAGGAAATGGAAATTACTATGATTTTACAGAGCCAGTCCAGTAATTCTATGACTCCTGTGCGACTAAGGCCGCGCTTTCACTTGGCATCAGCAAGTGGACAGCTCAAAGAACAGAGTGCAACCAAAATACGGAGACCCAATCCCATCACTCAGACCATTCGAAGATGGTGGCCGCATTCTCTAAGCAGCACCTGACATCTTCTCCATAAGAGCACAATAAACACGCTGCCTGATTTCCATCTCGTTCACTGTAATACAAATTATGTTTTTGGAAAGAATTACCTGCTGAGATGAGCAGCAGATGTTTCAACTGATTGCCTCATTTAACTAGTAGTCACACTACATCAGACTCCCTTAAAAGTTGCGCAATTCGAAAAGATGATGTATAAGGAGAGTAAACTTTGCGGAACAGCAAAGGCAAACTCTGATTCATTTGTGTCTTTGAGTTTTTTTCCTTGGCCAGGGCGACTCTGTGTCTGACTCTCACATCTGAACTGCCAACATTTAGCAGACAGATGCACCATTTACACTAAATGCATGAAAGGTCACAACATTTTAACGATGATGCACATGTCAAATTTGACAAATGCAGTAAACAACAGCCAATACATATTATGCTATTTCTTTGTCTCCTGTGGAGAAAGTCACCCAGATTCCCTGGAAAGATTTTTTGAGAAGTTTTGTGAGCTGTTGAGTTGAGAGGAACTCTATAAACTCTGCAACAAATTGAGAATTATTTGGGCCTCGTTAATTCGGCAAATGTTATAGATTACCATAACTGTTTTTTGTGTGTGTGTCCTGCTGTCCCAGCATTTTGGTAACTACTGCTTTGGCCATCGGTTAAAAACAACATTGCATTTGGTCTTCTGCTGAAACTGAAATGTTCTATTTGTTTCTTCATATGCAGAACAGGGAAGTGACCTCCAATCACAAGTGGTCAAATTGGCCAAACTGTTAGTGGGTCTGTCATTGTTGTGAAGTTTACTACTTGATATTTACACTTGTGCAGAAGTCCTGACTTGAACCGTAACATTCTCACACTTGTTAAGAGTTCTTGGAACAACTTGTATGTAGATCATATTTCATGTCTTGCCTGAGGCATGTTGAGCCTGTAAAAGCCAACAGATTGATTGACTGGCCATAAACTGAAATGGTTGCACTCTCGCTAGAGTATTTGACACCTGCATGCTCTCACGGGGAAATGTTCGGGAGTTGTGGGGAAATTAGCATTTTTTTTAGAAGCATGTTGCGTTTTCGTACATTCATACTTCGCTTTCGCTGACTGATTGCTCTGCCCAGCAATCTGGAGAACTGTTTATTTTTTCAAGATTTAAATACTTGATTAATGGCGCTATTTTTAAAGCCACGTATGAACAATGTGCATTAAACTATCCGTCAAAATTAGAAATGGCTAAAACGGCCCCAAACCCTCAGCGGAATTATTCCATTCAATTCTTGTCATTTCTGGCTAATTAAAAATGTAGCAGAGTTCAAACGCCGGCCAGTTATTTTGGCTTTAGAAAACAAGACTCTGAATGCATTTCCAAAATCCAGACAAGCACCGTGGTGAGCTACGTTTTGTTTTTCCTTGCCATCTCCACCATTCTCCACTCCATCACACTCTCTGTTCTCCTGCAGTGTGAAGTGTGACTGACACTAGTGAGGGAGCCCTGTAACGCAAGGTCAGCACAAATGAGAACCAGGCTCACACTGACTCAGCTGGCTCCTTTCTCCTGTCATTTTTTTTCTCCACTTGACGCCAAAGAAAAAAAAAAAGAAGAAAAAATCACTATAAATAGAAAGTCAGAGGCCCGGTGACTGTTTTTCCTCCACGAATACTGTCGGTCACACATGTGGTACAGCACCAAAGGAAAGAAGAAATTCACTCAGTTTAAGTTGCTTCAGTTTTGGTAAATTTACCTTTGGACCCCGGCGTGAGAGAATTCCGCATCACTTTTAGCGCTTGAAACGAATGGAAAAGCAGTTGAACCACAGGGATCAGCTGAAAATCAAGAATAATGAAAGTCGAAAAGTTTACCATGCGACGGTATCAATGTCCAAACAGACCAAAAAGACACGCAACTCACACACATCTCGCTAACAACACAGCAATGGAGGACAGTGAGAAGCTATTCCTTGGCCAGCAGAGATAACAACTGACAAACAGCATGGAACTGGATCTCGGCACCAGACTGCTGAGAGCCTTTGGATGTCAGTGCGTAGGGACGTATGTGTTCATGGTAATTTCCTGGGACGGGGGGAGACCAGAAAGGGGGAACAGATTCACTGGGGCCCGACTGACCTTGGAGTCGAAGTCGTCTTAGCCAACTTCCACAGGTCCTGTTTGTAGTTCTGGGAATCTCTTCAAAGAGATTTATGGGTGAAAAGGACATTTTGAATAGATTTTTGAATTGAGTTAGTCTTATCTTTCCATACATGGAAATGTAACATTGTTGACTCAAATGAAGCGAAATGCAAAACGAAGGGACAATCTCATGACTGTGAATGCAGTCAGCAGAGTTCAAATTCGTACTCTTGATTTAATAAAATGTCTTAGCTTTGTGGGAAACACTTCTAAGACTGTTGATGTAATATTGTAGGTCCATAAAGTAAGTGGACTGACAAGAGACACATATGTAAGAGAATGGTCAAAAACTAGTACATATTTGGACTTTTTTGCTGCATTTCAGACGAATTGGAGGGTTTAATTGTGTACAGATATGTTCAGCCAAGCTTTTTTGTTAACTTTTTGGAAATTTCAACTAAAGAAGAAATAATTCTGATCCTACTTTTCCCCACAATGCAACCAGGCCCTCCCCCACCTCCAAGGTTTAATGCAGGCTTTCCGATAAAAACAAAAATCTCACGCACAAACTGGGTGTCATCCTTGTTTTTTCATACTTTGGAAAGTACCCGCCAAGTCACAGGAGACATGACAGGAACCAAATTTTTCATCTGTCTTTTGTCAGAAGGAATTAATTTTAGGTATTAAGAGGTGGCTGATCCAGGCAAAATGAGTCACATCTTTTAGATGCTTTTCAGTCTTCTTCATACAGAACACACACAAGATCACCACATGTGTGCAACAGACACCACATTTGGGTCTTATTCTAACAACAGTTTTTCATTAATTTGTCTTAATGGAAACTTTACTCTTTTCTCTGACAACAGCAACAGAGAGAGCTGTCCTTATTCCTGTTCTGTTTTTGTTTTAATCGTTTTTTTTTTTTTTCTATGTTTCTTTCCCGTGTGTGTGTGTGTGTGTGTGTGTGTGTGTGTGTGTGTGTGTGTGTGCACTGACCTACATTCTCGAGTACTGTATCTGGTGCGGTGCATCAATAATTTGTCTCCAGTACACAGTGCACAATGCTTCATACTTAACAGCTGCATGCACGTTTTCTGATTTAGTGGCTGTACATTAATGTGCATGTACTGATTCGTCATTAACTTCATCAGAGTCAGAAGAAAAGAGCACCTGGATGCTAACGACAGCGTGGGCCAAGTCTAATACGATGTTTACAGGCCCGATTCCCAGAGAGTGCAGCTGCAGATTATCCAGACTCACTGGAAAGAAAAAGGTCTTAAACAAAGTGAGCTGTTATGGAAAGTTTTTTTTGTTTTTTTTTTTCTTCCAAGACTGACATTTGTGAAGATTTATCAGAGTACATAATAGTGTTTCTCCAAAGCCTTCACGTCTTCTCCAAACTCTCTGGATGACTTTTCTGGCATTTACAATTAAACAAATTCCAAAAGTTGCGAGTGAGAAAGCGGTGCTTGAAGGTCTGTATTTGTGTTCCAATGTGAAAAGCGCAAACAGTGATAAATTCAAATGCTCCCTTGTTTGTCACTTGAAGTCTTCATCCACCATTAACAATGTCTGTGATACAGTTCTTTATGTGGTCCTAGAGCCCAATCAAACTGGGACATGTTGCAAACACATCACCACCAGTGAAGCCATTGTATTCCTATGGCACAGTGCGCCTTACTCGCACTCCTCTCCTGTGCCATGTGTCCTGTTTGTAAGACATATTTTCAGCTTTCTGCTTTTCCATTATTTACATATGATGGACAGTTGCGCACTCTGCCTCAATCCACCACGCTGTTTTGTCCAAAAGGATTTTCCAAGGCAGTTTTAAAGCGAGCGCACCTGTAGTAACAAGCCTTGCACCAAATTCGAGAATTTACAGCAATATTCGATCTCAGCAGGCGTGCAAGGAAGATGTTAATGTTCCACATGGTAAGAAAGTTGATTTCTGAGTCTCATTCCCAACTTGTCAAACACAAACTCTTTGGAGATGGTGGCCAATCTGACGTACTTTCCTAAAGTGTTAGCATTCGTTGAGTTTGGAATGAGACCTTTAATCATATTAAAACTCAGAAAACTTGGTTTCAAATCTTTAGTATTTATTTTAAACAACAAACCTCTTTCATTATCATTAATCAGTAGTTTAATGCTCACATGCTCGCCAATTTGCTTCATCAGGTGTGGTTTGATCAGATTTGATTGACAGGGCCCATTTAACATAAACCAATGATCCAACAACTGTCATCAGTTCCTGACTTAAATGTTGCTAAACTCTAAAAGTATATGGTATCATATGTTGACAGTGGTCTCATCAGAGAGTTAGAACATGATTGAGAACAGATTTTCAGCTTCTTGGATTTCCGGCCCACATGAGCAGATTAAAGGTGGGGGAGAAAGTGGATGTTCAAGTGAGTATACTTGGTCCATCATATGTCTCGGCCTATATAAATTAGGCTTTCCGTTGATAAGGGTTCAGCAAGTCTCCATCATCATGGCGGTTATTGCTTAAACACCAGATGAATACGATGTAAGCGCTGTGTTGGGTCTTTTTAGGGGCCGCCACTCTTTCACAGACTTTACTCACTAACACACACATATCATAGTGTACCAACACGGATTTCATATGTGGCTTACAACTTCCTTCAGGGGATAGACGTGTGCTCCAGATAGATTTCTCCCAGATTTTGCAACTAAGGAACCTGCCAAGTATGTGCCTGTAGGAGCTGGACCTGAGCCAACATCAGCTGGGGAGCTTGTTGTGGGCCATGTGTGTCACTGTGTAGTAGCCTCGAAGTAGGCTATGTGTGTGTGTGTGAGTGTGTGTGTGTGTGTGTGTGTGTGTGTGTGTGTGTGTGTGTGCGTGTGTGTGTGCGCG